>BGPR01024680.1:0-23000 GCA_013235015.1 Araneus ventricosus | reverse complement strand
ACGTTAAAATTTCAACATTAAGAAAAAGGCGATATAGTTTTCTTTATAGTGCGAGTGATATATTTAGTAAAAAGATGGAAAATGTTTCAAAATTTTTTTTTATAAAAAAGTTATTTTTTTCACAAATTATCATTGATTTATTGAATTAATAAAAAGAAGGGCGGTCTAGGAGATACTATTAAAAATCGGATGTTTTTTTAAAAACAGAGACAAAGATAATTATCTCTTTATTGTGCTATCTTTGCAGGAAGCTTGTTTTGTAAACTTGCTGCAAGTTTGATTTGCAAAGGAGGTGGCGCTAGTTGTCACAGCGAACTTGCTACAAGTTCGATTCAAATTTGACGCGTCAAATTTGAATCGAACTTGTAGCAAGTTCGCTGTGACAAGTCAAAATCAAACTTGCTGCAAACTTACGTGCTATCTGGGTAATTATATTGAAGTTTTCACAGGAGTAATTCAGACACATAAATTGAAGCATATATAACATAAGCAAAATGATTCACAATAAATTCATTTTCTGTTTATAAAAAGCGTAAAAAACCACATCAAAAAAATTTTGACATATTGACACAAAAATCGTTCTGTGGGTGTATGGTGGAAACAGTCCAACACGCAGGATAATGAAGAATGAAGGTTTATTCACAAATATGCAGGAAAAACACGTAGCACAGGTAACAGGAACAATAGGTATTGTACAGATTAACAACGCAAACAGACAACAATTCACTAGTAATAACAGTAAGAGCACTTTCAGATTTAGCAACACAAACAGTCAGCAAATCACTAATAATGACAGTAACAACACTTTCAATAGCGCTCAGCTTACCGGCTTTCCACCTCTCACTGCAGACGAAACTTCAAAGTCGTTCCAGTCGACCAACACACTACTACTCTCAACACACTATTACTAACAGCTTACTAACTCGCGCAAAGGATAAAACTCCAAGAAGGGATTCATTCTCCAAAGCCGATCGCAGTCGATTAATATTCACTCCTCCGTGATCCAAGCACGCTCCTTATATAGTGTCCCCCGTCAGGCAATGACATCACATGGAATCATCTGGAAAAATCTGGATCTCGGCCCCTAATAGAGATATCAAGAAAATTCCAATACCTTGGAGATCTCACATTTCGTCGCCAAAGTACCAAATTTGTCGCCAAAATGGTCGCCAAGGTCAGGACCAGGCGTGGCTGCTGACAGTCACTCCATACTTACCCTTGTAAAACTCGCTTCCCAACTATAAGACTAACATTGCTGGGAAGCGACTTCCCATGTTCGTAACAATATTTTCATGAACCATAAACACTGTACGTTTCAATCTGAAATGCATGTACAATATGCTTAGTGCAGGCCTGTAATGCTAAATGTCGGCAGTTTCATTATCTAACTTAGAAACTCGGCTTATTCATCATGACAAGTGAGTTGCACTTTCACAATACTTACTTTGCGATACGAATTTATTTTTCCTTAACATGAACTTAAAGAGACCCAAGAATTATTTTGAGGACACAGGTTTTGACCGGGATTGTACCCATGCACTTGATAATGGATGATGATGCAAGCACCATAATCACTCCACTATCGAATTTGACTACTATTCGTTTTCTATTGATTCAAGAAAGAATAATTCTATGATCTCTTCGCATGCCGAATACTTTATTTTATATTGTTAGCAATAGTATCGAGACACTTAAAAATAATTCTTTTATTGACATATTATTATTAAAAACTAAGAACTTCCGCACGTATTCGAAATCTATGCGAATATTTAAGATATGCTATGAAGTCTTATGCCAATGTAATGATCCTGATAATGATGCGATTACTTATGGTAATATAATGACCACTTGAGTACTTCACATTGCCATAATTAAATAAACATCACGATTTTATTGAAACTGGTATTTTGAAAGCATTCAAGGGATTTTCTATGTGATTCATGAAATAGAACTGAAAAATACAATGCTTTACACTTGCTTGAATTTAAGTGGCAAACCTTCAGAAAATGCAAGGGGACGCATTTCACTTTTAATTAAAAAGAATATAAAAATTTCACTTTTATACTTTTTTAACCTTATAAGAAACTGAAAGGATATAAAGACTTTCAAAATAATAACCATTTAGTTTATACACAAGCAATAATAACTTACCTTCTTATGTAAGAGCAATGACAAAAATAGGCTATTTGCAAATTCAAGTCATTGATAGAATATGACTTATTATCTGCTATTAAACAGCAAATGATAAAAGTTCCTTCAACAAATATTCTACAGAAAGAGTCTCAAATTTCTCTTAATTTCAATAAACTATTCTTTGTGTTTTCCAGAGAGGAATTATTGATATTTTAAGGACCATTCGATTCGAGACACAGCAAAATATCGAATATAAACAGAAGCAAAGGACGCTTCCTGGAGGAGTTCAAAAAGTATTGATTCAAACTTAGCGCCCCACATTCGCATTACTCTCTATACTGGGTGCCTTATTTGTGTTACTTGTAACGTTTATTCTTCAATTGATCTTGTATTCGATGACTTATTTGTACAATTGTCGTTAACGAAAATTTTCGTATCAGCTGACGCACTTTGGGGCATAAATCATTGTATCGGAAAAGCATTATTTCAGAAGTTTAAATCAAATAACATTTAAACATCCAGTAAAAATGATTTTTCATTCAATATTAAATCTTTAGCTGTACCTTAAAGAATCAATTGTAAGGAATATTAAGAGAAGTAGGGCCGATTGTATCGCACTTTGTATCGTACGTTTGGTTCAATAAAGCGTTATTGATTATTTAGAATAGATGGTGGAGAGAAAACTCATTTATTTGTTGAGAATGAGAGTTTTCTCCTCACCCTGTGGTATTCGCTTTGCTCAATTTCACGTACAATAAACAGATGTATTATTTTGAAAAAAATGATTGTAACATTAGGTGATACAGATAGAGAATTTTTATGATTATTTCATTGTAATTCTTTACATACGGAAAGAGTTTCAAACCTATTAAAAATAGGTTTCTAAAAAGAAAATTCTTCCCAGAAAAAGATGATAGGCAATTTGGGGAATGTTCTTGAAATGGTAAAGAATGAACTACGTCTGCTACAAGGATATATTAAGGACTTTAAGGAAGAGCGATGCTCGTTGCTTCTTCAAATCCAAGAAAAGAATAAGCATGCTGAGAACTTGAAAAGCGACAACGATTCTTTAGTGAAAACGAATGCATATTACGACAAAAAGAAGTCAGGTAAAGTATCGCTCGTGGCAGTTAGAAGAAATCCTAACACGACAGGTGAGTCAACAAAAACTCAACCACGATACCGAGGATCCATGGTTGTCACAGAAATACTCCCTAGTGATACATATAGAATCTCACAAATAGAACCTAGTAATGGCCGTCTTTATGCTACAATAGCTCATGTCAGTCAGTTAAAAGCCTGGAAATTCTGGAATGAAGACGATGACAACTCCAGTACGAATTCTGATGATGAACCTGAAATGCAAAGACACAAACGAACTATACGTAAACCAGTGCGTTATGGAGCCTTTATGCCGGACAGATAGAACTTTTTTAATTTTATATTTCACTTTATTTTGTCTTTTATAAACATATATTTGTTTTGTTTTTGTATTGATATTGTTATAATGTAAGCAAAAATTTGGTTCAATTGAGGTCAATTGAAAAGTCAGGATGGTCGAATGTAAGCATAGTTAATATTTATGCCTGACAAAAAAAGCATGACTTCAACTTATTTATTGTTATAACAGTGTATGATATCAGATAAGTGGCAACAGTCTGATGTTGATATAGAAGGTCGAAGAAGAAGTCGTATAAATTTTTCGTCTGTACTCCAGAGAAAGATGTTATGGACTGCCTTCTCACGACTAAAATATTTGCTCTCGATGTATGTATAAGAAAATAAAACATAAAATTAAAAGTATATTATAATTATAAAATTACAGAGTGGTTATTTTAAAAGCACTCTTTTAATTGTGTGGTTAAAATTAGAAAGTAACTTTTTAATAAGAAATACCGACGTCGAAACAAAATCGTAAAAGAGGGAGTCACTCCTGAAAATAGTCCAAGCTCATTGTAATTTCAATCACATTTATGGTAAATTTTACTTCTCAAGGAATATATAAGAATTTTATTTCTTATGATATCCATGGATGCTTAATTCCTTCCTAGAAATAATTTCAGCTTCTCACAATTTTATGATTTAATATTATCCTCCATAATATGTTAAATTTTTTTTATGATTTTCTGCCTTATTTTATAATTCATTATTATAAGCATTACGGAATCATAAAACCAAAGTTTAATCTAATTTATTACCAGAATGCTTCCCTTATATGTAGTCAAGTCTAATTGTCATGAAAATATTAAAATGTGGAGCAACTGATCGCTTCAAGTTGTTGGTTCGGACACACAAGACATGGCACTATGTTTTGTACCACGATTGGGTTTTTTGAGTTTAAATAAAAGGCTATTATTCTGAGAAGAAAAGTTTAAATAAAAAAGTTATAGGTAGTAAAATGATCTATAAAATGACTCGTGAAAGGTTAGGATAGCTTAATTAGGGCAGGAGTAAATTTAAAAAAAAAACGTAAATTTTGGAAAAGTATTTTTAATTTTTTTTTACAACTAATGTAATATTTTTAAAATTTCACTTAAGCACGCATTATATAGTAGGGTATATTTGGTTAAAATGTCGGAACGATATCTGCCTTGTTTTTTGAAAAATTGAACATTTTCGGAAAAAAGAACGTCGTTGGAAAATACCTGTAAGTACTTTTTTTATCTTTCCGAATTCGCGGAGGGAAAAAAATCCTATTCTAAAAATGTTGTTCTACAATTTCAAACCGCTTTTTAGTGGTCGATTTTCAATACAACTTTCTGAAAACAAAGTTTGAAGTTAACATTTTGTCAAATTTATAATTCCAAAACGAATTTCCCCTTCGCAAAAAAATTTTCCGTTTGTGGAAAATGAGTTCAGGAAAAATAAGCGAAACAAAATGATGACTTCGAACTTTATTTTCTTCACTTTTTTCTGAAAATCGACTATTATAAAGCCTCATCAAGCATCTTGTTCTCATGACTGGTACATCATGAAATCATTGAAAACTGGATTACGAAATTTCAGTTTTACAAACAGGAAACAATTCAAATTATATAAAAGTGTGAAAAAAATAGAAAAGGGAATTAAATTAATGCATCTTCTACATTTTAATATAAAACAAAACTTAATCCAGAAATTTCATCTTATTTCCACTTGCTTCTGAAAACTTTCAGTAGTGACAAGATTGTGTTAAAAAATGGCCAGATAAAAAATGAATCGGCTAACATTTTTAGCCAAACTTTATCGCTTAACTGTGATTATTTAACATTTTTAATTTAAACTATTTAGCATGTTACTGTAAATTTTAAACGACATAATGTTAAGAATAAAAAAGCAAATTTCTGGCAGTTAAGTAAAAATCTCCAAGATACGTCATTCATTCAGCGTCATTGGGTCCTAACTCCTCTAGTGGTTAAATCTCTATAAATATTTCTCTTATGCGACTCCCAAGAAAAAGAATTATTTAGCAATAGGATTTGGCAACATCTATAGAAAAGGATGGTTCACACGATTTCTCATTTCAAACGTAAAATGTGTTCTTGAAGTAGGGAAGAAAAGAATTCTGGCTATTAACTTTGCGAAAAATAATTTGTTCTCTGGAAATGGCAAAAACTTAAATTATTTGGAATAGCAGTTTTTGAAAAAGAATGAACGTAAATCAAACATTTTATAAACTTCTAAACCTGAACTTATTTTAACTACAAATAAGTTTAATTAAAAAGAATAGAACCTTTAATCATGAAAACTTTTTTCCTTTCAGCGAGCGTTTTAACGCTTGACGGATTATGGCGAGCGTGGAAAAAAATCTAGTAAGTTCAACCATAAATAATTTTTGCTAAGATGGAAAGTATTGTTATCGTTAATTATGTTTCCCTACAATCTTAGTCTTAAGGTTGGAAAGAGACATTTACAGGGGTTTTTATTAGATGCCGGGAGAGTCCTATCCAATGCCATGACGACAAACTGCTCTAACATCGGCAATTTTGACGTTAAAATGAAGGTTCTCGAAAGTAAAATAATTGTGGCCCTATCTCTATCAGAAACCGAAATCGACATTCATGTGTAAGGTTCCATGTGATGTCACGCCCGGTCGGAAAGGCTGTAAATACCAAACTGCTTACACTAGGAAATAACAGTCTCTTTGCGGCTCTGTTCGTAGTGCGACTTTGTCAGCTGTTAGATGCTGGGCGCTTTTGATAGTGATTTTGCTGTTATTATTAGTGATGTGCTATTGGGTTTTTTTGTTAATTTGTACAAATACTGTTTTCCTTGCTGCCTTTGCTTCATTATTTTTGGAATATCTAAGAAATAAAGGATCGTTCTCCATTATCTTGCTTGCTGGGCTTCATTTACCGTAGACCCATTGGACGATTTTCGTAACAGTGTCTTCATTGTAGCGTGCGAAGCGAGCATGGTTTGCTTAGCAAATCTAGGAGGATTGCTATATAAACCTTCTGGAGGTTGGCGAGCGTTAGTGAGCAGGTGCCAGAGCCCTCTGGTTTTTATAACATGACTTGCATTAAGAAGGGATTTTTGATTTACCTCTTTTGGTTACTATTATTGACTAATTTTACAGAAGAACCTGCTATCAAGAGATTTTTGTGCATCTCTTATTTAAAATTATGACTCCTAATGTAATGAAATTTATGGTACTCTTAAATGGGTTAGAATTTTAATTCAGTAAATAAAATAGAATTTATACTTTTTTATTTAATTGAATCAAAACTTTTCAGTTTTACGACAGCAGGCATTAATACGCTGTTCTGCTTTCGTCTCAGGGTAACCTAAGTCAAGATTTAATATTTGTAAAGGGATTCGGCTATCAGTAATTTACAGGATACCTAAAAAATGATAAGGAATATATGTGAAAAGCGTGTTGTAATAGGTGGTAATCAGTTTTCTAGAATATGTAAATGAATTCGATAGAAACAGTTTTTAAAAACAAATTTATAAGTGAAATGTTTTTAACTTAGTCATTTTCTGTATTTAGTCTTTTTTCAATAATTAATAATTATAAATACTATGAAATCTTGAAAAACATTCTTCTCAACTTCCATTCAAGGTGGCGCCACTGGTATGGAATAAAAATTTAGTTAATTAAAATGATTTATTGATCATTTATTTCTGCAAATATTAAAATAGTGAATAGTCATTGAGAACACACAAGTGCACAAAATTTTAAAACTCTAGCAAATTAGTAAGTGAGTGAAAAATAAATTGCTAAATACCATGTTTACAAACATTACACAAGTAAAGTTAGATAAAATTGTCTGATGGAAACATCGACAAGAGGCTGTCTCTTCGAAACGGCCGCTGGGATTGAGGGGCGTAAATTTACTTACTCTATTCAACTGTGACTAAAGTAGCTCTATGTGACTAAAGTAGATTTATGTGACTGAAGTAACTATTTGTGACTCTGAGATTATGTAACTGGAGTAACTTCTTTGTAACTCTCAATTTATGTGACTGATTCGTGATTTTGGTTGGGTTTTTGCGAGAAAAATTTTTTGTTTTCAAACTTAATATATTTATTCATGTTATTAATATTGGATACAATTTCTGTTAGTACTAATCTTATGTAAAGTCGGACGATGGTGCGAGAAATAACAAACGTAATTAAGCAATGCTGGTGTAATATTTCGCGTGGACGTAAGATCGATGAATGAATTGCCTAATGTACTTGGATAGTTTGTAGGAACCATATTGAGATTAAAATGACGTTTAAGAAAATCAAATTCGTTCTCGTAACAAAATTTGGAAAATCCAGTTAATATAACGCTCACGAAGGCCTCCAGACATTTAGGTATGAGAAAGCGCGGGAAGATAGGTTGGACAGTGCATGCGCGCGCATAGGTCGCTATGACGTCTTCAAAATTCTTTGTGATTTTTACCAACTTTGCAACTCGACTGTGACTAAATCATAATTCCAAATTCTAACATTCTTTTTGCAATCTTCAATGTCTAACCTTTCTCTGTTAAATGGAACTTAAACCAACAGTCTACGTTATTTGGTTGCGGTGCTATAAGCGTTTAACTTTACCACGAAAAGCGTCATAATTTTTTCCCTCTCCGACACCCAATTAGACCACTATGGAGGGAGGTAAGTTTAAGTAAAAATCGTGAACCAGACAATAATAGTACTATGAAGTCTGAGATGGATATTGGTGCATATAAATTTAGATCTTAAAGCTAGCTATACCTATGAGTATATGTGTGTAAAGTGTTTATGACCCTCAATCTACTTTTGATTTTACCTGATATATTTCTCCTTCGAAAGTGGAGTTGAAAATCCATATTTGGGGTTGAAACGATGAGATAGGAAACTTACATCGACACGCCCAGCAACAATAAAATAATTTATAAATGTCTCCTATTTATATTATTATTTCAGAATATATCAATTTTCCTTAAACTTGCAGAGCGAATGTTAACTGGAAACTTTCGCTCCTCAGGTGTATAAGAAAATGCAAAAACAAAGGAATGCGAGTCCTAGAATATAGATGCAGAAAAGGCATTAAATTCCTGAGTAAAACATATGGAAATGGATTTCTACGAAGCAACTTCTGGTAGAAATCCTGGAGCGTTGCCTCATCATCAGAAAGATTGATTGGGGATGCATTAGAATAAAATTTTTATAAGTATATTTATTATATAAAGTGCCCAATTAAATCGCTTACAGCCCCTTAACTTAAGAAAGACGACAGCTGTAGTCATGAAAGTGGAATCTAGGTATAGTAAAACGTCTATGCGCGACGCCATGAGACCGCTTAAAGCGCCACTTGGAGGAAAATCCCGGAGTTAGCGTTCATATCTCGAAAATGGTGCAAGGGAAAGGGAAAAAGTCAATTACTAAGTTGTAGAGCATTATAGATTTAGTGCAAAAAGACATTTGGGGGGCACTAATACGAAGAACTGAATACTTAAAATGCCTATTTATTTGTTGGCGACTTCCAGCACTGTTACGTGTCGAAACATGTTAGAAAAAGGAAAAACAACTAGTTATCACACGATACCTTTATTTTCGGTGTTCAAACTGCTTTAAGACAAACAATGTCCCAATCGCTTTTGAATTCACGAATTTAACCCTCTGTGTGGTTCGGTCTCCCTTGTAAAGGGATTCGAAAAGCGAGCGATTGAAGACCCTTTATCTATTTTAAAAATGTGTCTTCCTCCCAACAGAAGATGCTTCGAAAGCGCAGCAGATCCAGTCTCTTCCCCCCTTTGAACTATGGATAATCAGCAATCCCCGTGGAGGGACTAACCCCAAGAATCAGTTCTATTCAGCTTAGAACCTATTCAAACTAGATTTTGCCAGTCTTTAGAGACAGTTCATAATGGAAGTAAAAATGCGTGCAGTTCGATTAAGGCGTGTTTCCGACCACACGTTGAAATGCGTGTTTTCCACTTATGGGGTAATCCAAGGTCAACATAAAAATACATGTGAAACGCTCAGAGGGTTAAACTTACTACGAGTTTACTACTACTTATGAGTTTAATTTTATTTTATTAGGTCTACAAAAGGCAAGGTACATTACATAATCATTCAATCAATATAAAAATGCAAATAGTTTATAGTAAAGTGTACAACAGCCTCAAGGTTTGTCAGGAAGCTACTACTGTAAATCGATCCGCGTAATTTCTTTTGGTTGAATCAATCAAGATTCTACTGCCCACACCCACCCAAATTTCAAACCGGGCATCTCTATCTCTGGAGTCAGGGGTGTGTCGTAGAGTAAAGTAAAGTTGCTGTACAGATATGAGCCATTTTCTGAATTTCACGTTTAGCATATCATTTGGCACGCTGTCAGGAGCAATAGTATTACGTCATCGAAGGTACTGCAATGTTGTTGGAAAGATCGCATAAACTTACTGTTTGAATTATTCCCACCGGAAAAATATATTAGGGTCATTTTTGTCTGAAAGATAACATTTTTACCTTTTGTACGTGTTTTATAACATCAGAATTTCGGAAATTGCGAACAAGCAACTGTGAGATTTAGGTGTTCTGTTCTTCGTAATAATGTACACAAGGTATAGTTTCACACTAAATCGATAACGCTCTACAACTTTGTAATATACTTTTTCCCTCTTGTATCCCTTTTCTTTTTGTCTTGTACCGTTTTCGAAATAGGAACGCTAATTCCGGAGTTTTCCACCAGGTGGCACTTTAAATGGTCGCGTGTGCATAGACGTTTTACTATACCTAGACACTACTTTCATGACTATAGCTGCTGTCGTTCCGAAGTTATGGGGGGCAGCCCTTTTTTAAGTGGGCACCCTGTGTATATTTTTAACTTGTTAAAATGGAGAAATCAAGGAAATAAAAATATTGACTGTCATGTATGAAAGAAAAAATAATAAATATGTCCACATTTATAAGGACTATATAAATAAATAACCTCACAAAAATTTAAAATATTTTCCATTTTAAAATCAGCTATCAATGTAGGGAAAGCAACCATCTTGTAAAGATGAATTGTGAATTCGAAATTAATTTTCGATATAAAGAAATTATGTTCTCTTTGAAAAATTGAATCCCAATGGCTTTTCTCATTTTGAAAGAGCCGCTTTGGCCTGGTGATAGGTTTCGGCATAGGTTCGAAACTCTATTCCATACAACACCCGTTGTGTATATTGATCTGGTGCTCGTAAATTCTGACATCAAACGACAAACATCCTCTCACTGGTACGGTGCGGAAGCCTGGAGAAGGGATACTAGCTCGGGTGTTGTCCTCGTCATCTGACTACGGTTCAAAGTTATGGGGTCTATTCCAAAATAGCCCTCGTGTTATTTCAAAAGATGACATTAAATTATCTAAACTTCTTTTTTCAAATATATGATTTCAAAATTTTTCGTTTCGTTCTTAGATTTAAGAGAAAAACCACAGGTTTGTTAGGTATTCAAAGACATCACAAATTTATACAAAGGCCCCTTATATCAGCATTTAGATGTCTTACTGGAATATATTTATATATATATATATATAGATGGCGCCAGGATTTCTAAATTGAAATTTTCCTCATTAATAGACATTTTTACCAATTTTCAAATAATATATAGATAAATAATTGTATTACATTTTTTAACTGGTTTTGAGATTTTTAATATAGGTATCTTACTTTAATATCTAAATTAATTATATTATTTGGTCAATTGTGATGTTCCATAGTTGGAAATCTAGTTCTGGCAATCTGTGATGTCAAGATAAGTGGCGGTTTATATTAAAAATGTTGAATTCTGGTAAGGATAGGTAGAGACACTGATTATTTAATATTTAATGAAAAGTATGGGTATTTTATTGAATGATGTATTTATTGTTTTTAATGAAATATAATAGTGCAATATATTGTTGTATTACATATTTTTATCTTGAATTTTAGTCCTTTCTATATAGTTATGTTTTATTGTTAGGGTTAGTGTATGATTTTTCTTTATAAATTCTTTCATTTTAGGGTAAATTACGCTGTTTGTTTTTTTCAACAACTTTAGTAATAGGGATGGTTTGTACAGCAAAATTAATTTAACCTGGCTAAAGCTTGTCCACAGCCAAGCTGCTATATTAATTGTTGAAAACTCCATATACTTGGACTGCCTTTTTCAATACTTTTAATTACAACAAAGCTTTTTCACATGTTGACATATAAATGTTTATACTTAATTTTTTGTTCATGGTATCTATAGTATTTTCAATTCTTTAGATTTTGTTTTAAATTTGGTTGTATTGTTCAAATAATGACTTTTTAGTATAGGATTTGCTTCCTGATATGTCTTGTTTACTTTGTTTCTGTATGATAATATATAACAAGTTATATTTAGATTTATATATCAAAACAAACTAGAAACATAACACAAAAACTCAAAAACAATGAAGACACAATGGCACAAATATAGACAAAAACCAAAATGAATTGAAAAATATCATAGCGAGCCGCTCGTCAGGAAGGAAAGCTCGCTCATGATATTAATCTGTGCTTTTTTCTGCTAATGACAAACGAAATCCGTTAAAACATGCCGCCATCCCTTCAAAAAGCACAAGACAATTAAAATGGAAAATGGGAAAATTCTGGAATAAAAGATAAATACATTGAAGATGATTTAAAAAGAATCGAAAGCAAAAAATCCAAATACAGAAGACCTAGAATAAAATAAAATAAAACAGTAGTATACACAAAAAATAGTAGTATACACAAAAAAATAAAATAAAAGCGAAAAAGGCTTACCATGGCCAGGAAAAGGCTAACATGTCCGTGAGAACCACAAGGAGAATGGACGCCAAACCAGTTATTGCTGTTGCCAAACAGAGGAAGAAAAAGAGAAGGAGAAAAAGGATTTGTCAGTAGCTCCGGAATCACTGCCTGAGATAACGTCGCACAAAGTTTTCGGGAATACCACTATTTAAAAGTTGATCATACAAAAGCTTTAATTGTCTCGATTTTGAATTTTCGTTTGAACAACTAGATTTAATGCGAGAAAATTGAGAGAGAATAATGTTTCTCTCTCTATATATATCCTGTTGTTTAACATTCTAAAGCATCCCATTCCATCGGCTTGAAGCAGCTTCCAGCATTATAGATTTCTTGACGGATAGTATTTCGCTTTCTCGCAGGATTTTTAATATGGAGGTTTAAAAGACACGCGTCATTTCAATTCATTATGTACTAATGCCTTTCTGAAATGGTTTCTCATTTTACATGTTCTTAATATTTCAGCAGCGCTGAAAATGCAAAGTTTTCAGAAGTTTTAAATAAGAATTATTTTCCTTTCATATATTCATTTGCGAATAACATCTTTATCCTAACAGACTGGAATGAATGAAATGTATTGTATACATGTAACTATAGAAACTATGTCTTGAATTTCTCTGAAACAAATTCAGTTGTTAAAAGACTGCAGTTGTAATCTGAAATCTTACTCAGCAGGAAGATTGTATCTGATGGTTTTAATACCAGAGTATTTTAATATGAACAGTTATATAAAATTAGGAAAAACATCCAATAAATGATTTTTTTTAAATTTTTATTTTAAAATTTTGGTCTTAAAAAGATTCGAACTAATGCGATTCCAACAATGCTTAGTTTGCATAATTTTACAAACTCTTCTATCAAAATATCATTGTTAAAACCATTATGGAAGTACTTTGTTCCTCAAAATATTACGAATTTGTAGTTTAATCTACCATGAGATTATTTTTAAGGACATGTAGGTATACATTTTTGAAAATCCTTAAAGCCATTGCATTAATGAAATTTTCCAGGCTTGCATTAACCATATAGTAGAAATAAAATAATAACGACCTTCCATTTTACACAGTTCTGAAATTTCTGAAGTTTGATCAATGGGAAGTAATTTAAATTTAGAATTTTTTTATTATTATTATCTATTGTTTCTTTTATTAAAAACATCGAAAAATCTTTTTATTTTTGTTACCATGTTCTTCATTATTATGCTGAATTCCCTTAAAAGAAATTGGACACACTCTTACAAAATATACCCGATCGATTGAAAAAAAAGTGTTTTATTTGATAGTAAATGTTTTTACTCTATTTTTGATTCTACGATAACCAAAAAAATTCATATAACACTCTTGAGGAAACGATTCAACAATTGTAATCTAATATAAAATAAATGTTTGTAAAAAATTATCTGAAAAAATCAATTTCCGGGATTCGATACGATTCCAATAAGCATTAATTGAACATATGAAAATCACCATTATTCAGCTACAAAATGTATGAGAACGTGAACATAAATATTTTTTATCATATTTTATGAAAATGGATTGTCTTGCGCTTGAAAGTAAGTTTTTCTTGAAGAACCACCTACAACAGCATAACTTAAATTGATTACGACATTAATTCAAGATTATTCTCTTTAATTTGATCTCTTCCAGAAACCCAGCTAATTACCTAGGTAATTTTATTTCAAAAGTTTCGGCAAATTACCACGCAGAATTAATCCTACTCGCCCGCACATGACGATAAATTTCTTCTCACATTAATTTGGCGAATAGTTAGTAGAATAAAATAACCATACAGAACTCCGTCGAAGCGGCTGTGTTACATTTTGGAGCAGATTCGCGTGACATCAGACGTCAAAGAGGTTGCTGAGTTTCTCTACAGCGCTGCATCACGCAATATGTGGACTAATATGCTTCTTGTCTAAATATGTCACAATTCTCAAATATCAATTAAGCTGGCAGATTTAGCTTGCGTGATATTAAGCTTCAAAGCTATCTGACATAGGATATGTCATCATCATCTTTAAGATCCATCGTAGCCATTTTCCATTAACAAATCAAGAAGATATGTCATAGAAACAGAAAAGCACATACAGAATATATTTTGGTTCGAGTTAACGGTAATTGTAGAGTATGATGAAACTGATGGTTCAAATTTGATCGATTCAGGGTGAGATTGTTATTCGAAACTAATTTAATAAATTATACAACACTAATTTTGTGTTATAGGCTTAGTTGGTAAAATCCTAGTTTAGTGTACACATTTCATTACGCCACGTCGCCAAGCAAGATGGCCACTAAGGTAAACAATGAAATGAAGCGGTTGTAGTTAAAGATTAACTGCTTAAATTCTAAAAGTTTTGAAATTTTATTAGAGAATTTATTTTTTAAGCTTTATTGGTTAGGGTATGTGTATCTAAGAAGTCTGCTTTTTGAAAATTTATGGGCCCGATTGGACAGTCGGCTATGAATTCTAAATTTGAAATTTCTGCAACCCGGCTGCCCCGGTTTGTGTAATGGCAGACATTTAGGGGTCTATTCTGGTACACCCTGTAACGGAACCCAACCCAACCGGTGGTACCAGAATGGACCCCTTAAAAGTAATCCGGTGCCGACTTGAGATGCCTGTGACATCTCAAGTGGGCACCAGGCAGATTTTTTAAACTTAAAAGAAAAACACCCTGCAGCTTCGCTAACGGCCGTAGTCAGAACCTAGTAGCTTCGGGAGCACATTGAACTTATGGTATAACAAGAACAACACATAATGGTTAAGAAGTTAAAAAAAAGCGTATTAGTCACTTTAAAAATAACACATATTATTATTCAACATAACTTAATTTTAAGAAATTACATGAACATTTCAATACAATTCTTTTAATCAGAAAGATCGAGCAGACGATTTTAATTATAGCAAATTCCAAAAAACCATTCATTTACGAATGGAAAAGAAAAACATGCTTCTTACCGAAATTCACTTTGAAAATAACACTCATAATGTGTTGATCGTGATCAAAAGTAACTTTAATTATAATAAATTAAATCAGCATTTCAATAAAATTATTTAAATCGGTAATTTTCTTTTATTTATATTTCATTTTCATTTCTTTTAAGATTCGTGAAGTAGGTATACAACTCAACAACAGAAAAATTTTGTAAACACTCTAACTGAAGGGTTGCTAGCATAACTTGTTGGCTAGATTGTTCAGGTTACCATTTGGCAACAAACTCAGTGTATACATTAAACCAGGATTCAACCGTTTAGTTATCGCATGATTACGAAAAAAATATTTAAAACACTTTTGGAACAAAAACGAAATCCGCCCATTTTTAAAATCTTAACAAAATGCCTATTTGCTCTTTTATAAGGGAATTATAAAAATAAATGCAACTTTTACATATAGACTGTCAAACAGAAGTTTTCTGATAGAAATGTTTAGTATGTTGGCCTGCCTGTACCACTCAAATGATATCTCTACAAATTTATGAGAATAATCCAAATATATGTATCTCTACTAATAAATATCTCTACTACAACACGAAAAAAGCTCCACTTCTGTTGACAAACAGCCATAGTATTTTCTAGATTTGAACCGACAACTTATTAAACACAAAAATATCTTCAGTTAAACCTAAGGCTTTAAATACATTTCGTTTATTATCTTATTCTGAATCTCGAGTCTTCCATTGGAGCAAATCAGGAACTCGGTTGTCTGATTTGGTTTATTTCATCAATAGAACTTTTTTATTTTTACTATTCTTTTCGAAAGGAATGCAATAAAAGTCGCAATAATAGAAGAAGAAAAATTCAAAGAAGCAGAACTACCGTGTTGCTCCCAAGCCTGAGTAGTGTTCCACTTGGGATTTGTAGACTAAAAAAAGCCTGAGTAGACATGGGGAAAATAAAAATCGTAGAAAATTTGAGAGTTTCTTTCGCGATACTACAAGCAGCACGAATGCGAAGAATAAATCTATTCCAGTATTCAATGCAATGCTTTCGATGTTTAACTTCCTCAACTTTGATTTTTAGAGGAGACAGAAATGTTATAAATTTATTATTCCTCTCGTGAAGTGAAAGAATATTTTGCCTTCGGATTCGGAGCGAGAAACACACGGCCGCACTTAAAGTTGTGTTTTCGCACTTTAAGCGTCTCAAGAGGTCATGTGATGATAGATTTTACAGGAGACTGTGTGGTGCTTCGCATTATATCTGCGTTTATTAAAGCCCCTGCTATTTACAGTTGCTTGATGGATTTCATGTTTATTTTGAGTACAAAACAAATATAAATTCTTTGAAGTCTTTTACTATTTTTATATCTCAAATTTGGATTAGAGGTCAGTAAATGAGGAGTATTTTGCTACTTTGTAATAGCACAGTATTAGTTTCTACACGATATTATGATTTGCAGAATTGCGCAAATGGATGGTATTCAAGAAGTCAGTTTGATATTTCGTAATAAACATTTATTTGTTGATTCAAAATGTGACGGCGATGGTAAATTTGGTTTGATAAAATATTAAGATTGTGACATATCTGCGAAATGTTTTAGGATATCCCACTTAGCTTTTTCCAATGTCAAGTTTCACCTATTATTTACAACACATGCATTTTCAATTTCTTATTTCTAATATCACTCACCGGATTCGTATTCAAAAGTTTGGAGGTTCTGAAGCATTCATAGGAAATAATATCATAAATTAACGTAAATTTTAGATAATTGTTTTATTCTATGAAAGTTACTTTCAACGACAGTTCAAATCTTCAGGTTTACGTTGGTTTAATTTTTAAATATTTAATTGTTGTGTTGGCCAAAAATGGTTATTAGTTACCCTTTTTTCATATTTTTAATACTTAGGTGCAATAACCTCTGATGGCTCACAAGATAACATCATTACTCTAAAGTACAGATTTTAATAATGGAAAATGAGTGACTATTAGCAGGAATAAATAAGATATATCTCCTTTTGATTTTAAAGGAAAACAGAAATATATTTATTTATGATGACACAAGAAGAAAATCACTAACTCACAATGCGTACAAATTGTAGATTATAAGGGGCCCCCTTTAAATGTTGAGCTCAACATTTTTTATGCATCATACCTTTATCATGTTATACTAACAATATATACTAAGCTAACAAAATATCAGATTAGATCAGATTTTACAAATCACACATATTGATCTGTAAAATAAGATAACACTTATTAATAAATTCTAGGCACTACATTAATCACAAAAATTTATCATTCCTTGAATATAGGCTTAAAGAAAAGAACATTTTCCAAAATCTTAAACTTAGGATAAAGTTTTATCGTCTTATATCCAGGTTAATGAAATATTTTGCAAGCATGTCAATAAAGAAATTCTGTTATAATCGCCATTATATCAAATTTAGTCGTAAACAGGTTGTTTAGAAAAACGTGGCCAAACTTAAAGGGTAGGTCAGACATACGATAAGCATCAAAAATCACACAAGAACATGGGGGTTCAAGCGCCTTCTGCAGGCAGGTGGCATTTAAAATAAAAGAGCGCTTGTCAAAATGCCAATATCTTTCTGAATCTTAACGGTATTTAACTGAAATTTTTATAAAAGTTGCCTTAAAAATCTGGCTCAGAAATTATGAAGAAAAATTATGTTAGCTGTCGCGCATGTGCATTAAAAATTTATTTACAATAAAGCGTCATATCAAAATAAAGTTAATGACATGTGATGGAACAGTCTTGAGGTCCAAGATAAAACTTGCATCCCCTCTAAACAGGTTCCTAAAGTTTTACAAAGTAGGAGCCAAAGGGTAAGATATCACAAACTCTTATTAACTGACTGTAATCCCAAGTAAAAGAAGTCAGCCAAAAACTTTTAAAAAAACCTTCAGGAAAACTGCAGGTATTTGGGACTAAAAAAACCTGCACTTGCGGGTCGAAGATCACTGCAATTTTCCAGAAAGTTTTTGTAGACTTTTTTTTCGATCGAATAAAACAAACAACTCTGCGTCTCTCGCTGCTGTTGAAAATTCCTGCAGATAAAGAAACTGAATCTATAGCATAAATCCCTTTCATGTCCTTCAGCTTCGCGTCATGTAAGAGATTTCACTATGTCTGGAGTTATCTGGTACAATTGAATTAGGAATCTTAATTAATCAAGGCTTAATTAAGCTTAATTCAAAATACCATAATGAACCAATTTTAGTACGACCATTCATGACAAAACTTCCGTTCCTCCGAATCGGAGATCGAACCCGTTTCTAGAGATGTCACGCAATCACACTATCCCTATACCGGACAGGACTGAAATCAGGGATAAAATAATATATTTGAGTTAACTTCACCCTATAGTAGCGCCATCTGGTGGTGTAAACATCAATCCAGAACACGTAATGTGTTTTAAAGTTATCTTATCTGAGACAACAGGTTACTGCTACATATCGATATATCTATGACCATAAAATTTTTTTTTTTTTTTTCAATTATTTTATAATGCTTAATATGTTTTTAATATTTTTTATAATGTTTAATATGATATTTCACTCATAAATATTTTTTTCGTTTATTTCTTTGTTCATAACAAAAAGGTTTTTTTAAAAATGTGTCAATTTTCCTACGAAACGATATATATATTTATATGACTGTCGTGTGAAGATATAATATTGTGTATCACGTATACGTATCACGTATGTGTGAAGATATATATTGTGTGAAGATATAAACGTGATAATAAATAATATTTTTCCATGTGAGTAATTTAAAGAATTACTCACATACACCGAATTTTTTTATATACCTTTTGGTTTTGAACACTTCATTTAAGTATGCCATCCTCAGCATATGCTTACGTGGCAAGGTCAGTAGAACGCCATGTTTCGAACCCTGCTGACACGGGTTCGAATCTCGGGCAGGCATAGTCGTTGCAAGACAAAGTTTTGAAAATTTTAATTTCGGATATTTTCTTTATAAAGATATTTTATAATATGTATTCATCACTTTATTTTATTTTACTCTTTATTTCCAAACCTGATTTATTATTAGATGGATTTTAAATAATTCCTATTGTAACTTATTAGTTCCTCCATACTTATATATAAGTTTAAGGAATTATTTAAAATTTAGTTTTGTAATTATTTAAAAAACAGTTTTGACCAAAAAAAGAACTGATTAGTCAAAACTGTTACCAGGTGCTATTTGAGAGTGACTTCAAACCCTCCCCCACTCTTAATGAGAGAGAAAGTGACCCCTATCCTGTCTTCACGCACGTAGGCACTTGTAAAAGCGACAATTTTTGGACCAGAATGAAAAAATATCTCGCAGACTTATTTTAACTGTAGAAAACAAATTCTCAGGTCTTCTTGATTAAACAATATAATAATTTAGCACAAAAATATAATATTAATTTATGCCATGATTTTCTATGTACGAACAGTTTGCGAAATAATTTGCTCTTAGAACAGTTTTCTGCGAAACGAAAACTTATTCAGAATCGTTTTTCATGAGAAACCGCTTTTATTTCTTCTTTATATATGTTCTGATAAATATATTCTGATAAATGTGTTCTTTATATATGTTCTCATGTTGTTTTTTTATTGTATTTATATACTATATTATAGGAAGTCTATGCTCTAAAGGCAAAAAAACAAGTAACATTTGTCCTAGCAAATTGCTTACTCGCCATTATTTGAAAGAAAAGGAAATGGAATTATAAAAGAATTTAAAATTGAAATGGGGGGAAAATTAGGAATAAAATAAAACATTATTTAAATTTTGCTAAAATTTTCAAGTAATATAATTCTACTTTAAAGAAAAAAAAAGTAGGTCCTACTACATGGCTTAAAATACAAAATGTCCTACTACATGGCTTAAAATACAAAATGTCCTACTACATGGCTTAAAATACAAAATGTCCTACTACATTTCTCTTGCCTAGCATCCGAATAGACTAAAAATAGAAATAAAATATCATGGAAAGATTTTCGCGGCTTTTAACACATTGGCTCGTCGTTCGCAATTTCGACCGACGGATTTGATCAGTGATTTGTTGGCCACTATCGGTGTCACCAGTGGTCTTGCCCATAAAACTGTCGACACTGCCAGGAGCGATTATTTTTCTCTCCAGAGTAGGGGAGTTGCTGTCGATAAAGTAGCATTTAGAGTCTCTTTCCTTGAGTGAGAGAAAATAGTTTTCTTCTGCTGCCGTCTGTTTGCGTAACTGGAAGTTATAAACCCAGCTTTTTGTTGTGGTCCGAGATTATAAACGCACTACAAACTCTCTCGGTAAATTTGATACAGGTAACTATTAAAAGCTTAACGTGGCTCTAGATTATGTGTCCCCCTTCCTTTTCGTTTCATTTAATGTCTGTTCCAGGAAGATGTTTTTTTTGTATGTGTTAACTTCCATTATGAGGTATTAATTTGCCTTTTCTTTGTCTTGAAATAAAAGATTAAAGAGATAGATTCTAAGAGATGACAAAATTAAATTTTACATGAAAAGCTATTTCCTTTTTGGATGGTGCAGACTTTTTAATCGTTATTGCGCTATTACAGGGTTCGTACACATTTCCTTAAAAGAAAATCAAGGACTATCAAGGACTTTTAAGGACTAAAAAAACCAAAAAATAAGGACCTCTAAATTGAATAAACTTAACGAATTGTCGCAACGCATTTCTAAATAAAATGTTTCATTTTTGCAAATTCAACCTATTAGATGATAAATTACATAGAAGATACATCACAAATTTAACACAACAAAACTCCTAAAAATATGAGTTAATATATTGATGAAAAAAACCCCCATGAAACTGGAATCAAATTAAATATCTTTTAATTCCAAACTTTTTTTCATTCAATTTTACATCCAAGGTATTTATTTTAATTTCTTTTTCAGAAATTGTTTTTCTTAGTTCGTGCGATTGAATAAATAAATTTATGTCCTTTGACTTTTCAGCCTCCTTAGCTAAATCATTTGCTTTCTCATTTGTTTGGTGTAGGTTCGTCTGGAGGAACATTTTCTTTTGTTTTAAAAATTCTATTTCCTCCTCTAAAGCTTTTCGTTTCAGTTGTTTTATTTCAGTCTTTTTTTTTTTTGGATCTTTCACTTTCTAAATACTGCATGTATTTTGCTCTAGCTGAGGTGGCAGCCGTCCTCATTTCTTTAGTAATTATTAAGTCATACATAGCCCCAGACAGTTTAATAAATTCATGATTTAGACGCTGGAAAATATATGAAGCATCTTTCAAATTTTCTATTTCCAGGGCCTTGTTCACCGAAAAACCTCATTGTCCATGTGACAGTTTTAATACCATTTTGATAATCTCCCAAACTTTTTCATAATGATTATTGTTAAAATAAGTTTGTAAAAAAGTAACAAGAGAATAACTTTTTGGATTGAAAGAAGTAAATTCAAATGAATTTGGCTTTACAATATTTAACAGAAAATCTGCATAGAGTAATAAAATTTCGTCCAAATCTTTTTCCAAAATACATTTATTTTGCGACAATACAATCAATAGTTTTTTCATTTTTTCCTGTGCTTTTTCGGGATATCCAGCCATTACTCGTGGATCAATGCAAATCGCAGGTCTTACTAGTGCGTAATTCACAGAACATTTCTGCATGAAATGTTTTATCATTGTTATGATGTTTTTCCGACTATCCTGTCTGAGTGTAAAAACATCCTTGCCTGCTAATTCCTTATTTTTTATCTTTTCTTTTATTAGTTGCTCTGCAGCAAATCCTAAATACGCTTAACTTTTATCATTATACAAGTTTGGGTCACTGAAGTTGAATTTGCATAAAGTCTCAGGTTTCTCAATTCTTTCATTCTCTGGTTTCAAAATTTGAAATGTTGAGTGCAATCATTAACAAGTTTTCAAAACATCACGGGCAAAAAATGGAAGTAAAGGTTTATCACTTTGATACTGTTCTAGAAATGGTAACAGCACTTTTGACAATCATTCCTATGGAACCATGGACCAATAAAGGCCATCTGTAACTCCTTCCTTATTTCCCAAAGTGTATGCGATGGATATGTATTCGTGGAACGCGAGCAGTGTCGTCCCCCGCCCCCCCCCCCCCTCCGCGAGAGCCACGTCGACCGAGATTAGAGCCGCCGAGAAGGAGGAATTAGAAAAACGATAATCGGTGAAATTCTAAATTTTTTAATAATGGCAGAGTAAAAAGTAAGGACTTCCAAGGACTTTTTAAAAATGGGACATAAAAATAAGGATTTGTAAGGACTTTTAAGGACTAAATGTAAAAGTAAGGACTTTTAAGGACGCGTACGAACCCTGTACTATAGAGTGGTATCAGTGGCAAATTCAGGATTTGGGTCGGGGGGGCTGAGGTATAAAAAGTTTTGTATCGTTGTGACAAATGTCAAATCTTATGCAAACCAAAACAACTTTAACTTTACAGACTTGACTCACCTGACAATAAAAATCATAAAGAACACTACAATATCTTCAATAATTTAACAAAAAACACAATGAAATAACTTGCAAAAATATGTTTTTTACCATGTAAACGCTGTGAATACGAGTGGAATGAGTAAAAAAGCGGGAAAACTTTCGAGCTTGTCAAAAACCAGGAAGAAATGTTTTTACATTTTTAAAGCGAAATTAAGAAAAAACAGTTTTAGTGATTTTAAATAAAATAAAGAAT
>BGPR01024679.1:0-23001 GCA_013235015.1 Araneus ventricosus | reverse complement strand
GTTCGAAGCGTATCTGTGATGGTAAAATCAATCTTCTTCAATGTCACGTATCAAAATTGCAAGACACTGATATTTCGGTCGTTTATATAGGTTGAAATTTGTCGAATTTGAACAAGGTGCACAATTCTTAACGTACAGTGATATAGAAGCAATTTCTTATGACAAACAAGTGAAAGAATTTTTTCGTAGTCTATTTATCTTCGGAACAATGTGATTAATTTTTTTAGGAAATGCACTTAAAAGTTGGAAAAAAAAGCTTACAGAAATTGTCTGAATTTACTTTGTTGAAGAAAATGATAAGTAGCATTATTTAGAGCAAGATAAACTTTAATTTTTTTCTTAGGAAATAAAATTCAGCCATTTCTAAAAATAATCATCTTCTCTGTTTATATACAAGTAATGGACATGAATACAAACTGAATTCCAAAATATATTACTTCTTTATTCACATTTAGTTTAACTATCATTTATTATGCAACAGGGACATTTCATTCAAAAATCAAAGACGTTGAAATGAGCATTCTCAAATGGTTTTTCAATATCTTACACATGCACATTTTTACGCAGAACTTTAGTTATTAATGCAAATCGAATTGAACTCGTTATATTCATGAAACTCTGTCCGTAAGCAATTAGGTAATCATACAGTTTTAATCATGTCCATTCAATTTCGATTAATAGATCGATAATTAAATTTAACCCACTAAGTGGCGGAACCGACCTTTTCCATTTTTTATTTTCAGTTCAAATCAAAGTATTCGTATTAATTTGTATATTTTTTTAAAGATTTCCTGTTCGTAGCATTTTTGAGATTTCTATGTTCAGAGTAGATATTAGTAAGTATGCTTAGTCAACTATAAAGATTATTTATAAAAGCGTAAATTTATTGGTTTAAAATAATTGGCCATTAAAGCTTCATTTGATTTACAGAAGTGTTTCACGTTAAAACAAATTGACAGGATGTTGTTTGTCAAATTATTTTATGTAAAAAATCAGAACTGAAATGAAAAGTAAAAGCGTTTTGAATATAACATGCACCATTTTCTGTTAATTAGCCACAATGATAAATAACATCTCAAAAGTAAAACTTTATCTGAAGCTGGCAGTTATCAAAAAAAATTTCGAAAGAGAAGCTTTAGATACTCACAAAATAAATACTAAAGCCAAACAAATGAATGATAACAAATTGAAGGGAAAATATTCTCTAACTTTCCCCACTAAAGAAATGGAAGCTTCGAGGAAACACTGGCGATAAATTCTGGATAATATATATCATACATGGTGTTTCATTTTACTTTAACTCTATGAGTCCTATGCCGCCTCAAACCGCCCGTTCGATAGAAGTAGGACTCAGCCGGTTTCGGACGCCTGGGTGAATTTTTTAGGAAAAATGTAGTTCCTTTCTTTGCTGACAATTGATCGGGCATCCATAGGTGTTGACCTCCTGGAATTTCTGTAAAGAACGTGACGATTCCATTC
Source organism: Araneus ventricosus (assembly GCA_013235015.1). Classification (NCBI taxonomy): domain Eukaryota; kingdom Metazoa; phylum Arthropoda; class Arachnida; order Araneae; family Araneidae; genus Araneus; species Araneus ventricosus. The sequence goes on along the minus strand of BGPR01024679.1, from coordinate 21,522 downwards.
TGTTTTTGTGAGCGAAAATTCACTCCAGGTTTTGAGGCAATGGAATTCTCACTCTAGACATGTTCAGAGAGTTAAGAATAATAAATAACCTAAATTTATGCATTTTGTATGTTCTGAAAATATTACAATTATAATATGATGAATTTGCAGCATTTCACGATTTTAAATAACTTTCCAGCTTGCTTCCAAGTTACTTTTTTGTTAGGTTTTTACAAATGTTATAGCAGGACGCTGTACTAAGGTTTCAAGATGTTGAGTCGTGAAATTGATTCAGTGGAAACCACATTCTTTGCATAATAATTCGAAAATATGACACAGTTTATTTCGTTTAATATGTTATCACGTATTATATCACGTAAATTTTTGTTTATTTCTATTCCTTTCAGAATTGAGTGATTTAAATTATTTGATGAGAAAAAAAATCAGCCAGTGACTCAATAGACCAACCTTCAAGCTTTATACAAATATTTTCCTAACTTTAACACAGCCATTAATGGTATATCTATTGCTTGTTCCTTTTTTCAGAGTCCCTCGAATTCCTTGTTTTCAGAATTGAAAAAAAGTTTTTTTTCTCGTGTTGCAAAACTTTCAATAAAGGAATGCTAAATTACATCAAATAATAAGAATCCACAATTAATTTCTTTCTTCGCGTATCAAATAATCGTTTATAAACAAAAATATAATATTTATTTCATTGCAGGGAAGTTTCATTAACTTTTTAAGTTTCGTATAAAGTTGACTTTTATTTTACTTTTTATATGGCGAATTTTCAATATTTCATTTTAAATCAAACCAGTCTGTCAATTTTCATTTCAAAAAAATTTGCATTGCTTATTATCACTTAGAAAACTCATATATAAGTATTGCACAATGATGCTTAGAACATGTGACAAGTATTATGAATGACTAGTTGCAATAAAAGGAAAATTCAGGTAGCTATTCAAAATTATTTGTCACATTTGAGAAATCCATCTGAAACAATGCATTCAAACGGACCTTTTCTTGAATGTTTTTGAAATATTTATTTCCTTTTCGTCGTTATGTTATCTACAATTTATTAGCATCATAAATTTATCTTGACTTCCAGAAATGTCGTTTTGTTCATTTCCATAGTAAAACGCAAAACATGTGATTTGTAAAAAAACTTCAAAGTTCTGAAGAATACTAATAAAACAAGCACAAAGCCGAACCTTAGGTTCAACAATGGTAGATAATTAAGGAGAGGTCAGGCATGTGTCACCGATTCCATCGTGATTCTTGATTCTTTGATGTCCCTTGAAAAAAGTTTCCATTCCATCTCTCCTCGCTTTTCCTTTGATGTTTCAATCTCTTTTTTCCCCTTACAGTTGCCAAAGAAAATAGTCAACGAGTTCCTAGAAATGAGTATACAAAACAATAATTCAAGATGCTCTGTTTCCTCTTGAAACATTGCAAAACAGTTGAAAATATTGTACAGTAATAAATGTCATAAGTTTCATAAATGTACTTAAAGACGATATATATATTTATAATCGGAAGCGAACTTTTAGTAGTTCTGTCAGATGTATATGATATGTGACAGAGAAAGAAGCTGAACTTTTAAAACCAGTTAACATTTTTAAGATTTGATTTCAAAACTGGGGTTTCCATGCTTTCGGTAATCGATTTCCCTTTCTAAATGCACGACTAAATCTTGATTGGAGTTAATTCCTGCTCTCACTATAAACTTAAAGTATCCCGAACCAATTCAGATTTTTAATCTACAGAGCATCATGCAACTTCAGTTCGCGATGGCAAGTTTAATTCTTTTGCTGTTTAAAATAATAAACTATTATTATTTTATGATTTATCTGATACTACAATTCTTGTTCTTATATTATAATTTAGATGACATCATTTATGACTTTTATTGGAACTCAGGCTCTTTATAATTTATTTTCTATTTATTTTAGAATCATTTGTGTTTAACTTACTAGAGTAAATTTAATTAATATTTTATTTTCCTTCTACGTTTTTGAAATTTGTTTAGTAAGATTTTAAAAATATATTACTTATATTAAATCATATTTATTAATTGTCATTAAATCAACATGCTTACCATTGTTCTGGAAATATCTTTGTACCCAAGTAATGATAAGATATAAGCTATATGATCAATAACGTGACACTCTATTTAGGCTATCGCTATGAACACGACCTCAAGAATTAATGAATGCTTATTCTATCCCTTAAGGAGAGGTTAGGGATACTCGACCTTAATGTTAATTTTTCTTATATTTCTCGAAAATAATAAGAGGATATGTTTTTAAGAATGACAAATGCACTTATACTAAACTGATATATCATTTAATCACATAATAAACATATATCATGAAATCATCTAGAGTCAAGTATCCCTAACCTTAAGGATACTTGACTCTAAGCTAGGGATACTTGACCCTAAATCCAAAGAGTACTTAAATTCTTTCGATAATTGGAATGTATTTGGAATTCAGATATTAGTTAAAAAAAAGTACTTAATTGAAAAGGTCTTATTGATCAAAAAAAATGCTATTGGCATTAATATTAAAATAAAATAATATGGCATTTATAAAGCGCAATTTTTATTATTCATATTCTCTAGTTAATAAATTAAATTAGTCTACTGATTAAATTAAATCTTGTTATTAAAGTAAATTAAAATTAGTTCAAAATTAAATAAATAAATAAAATATTTACTTAATTAAATGATGAAAATTATAACAATGGAACTGTGAACCTTGCAATTTCACTAGCGCATTGAAGAATTGCATGGTTTGGACAAATTTAGAATAGAACATAATAGTAACAAAATGAAAAGACAGGATTTAAAAAATGTTGTACAGGACAAAAAATAGGAGGAGCTAAATATATTTACTCGGTTCTCCTAATATTGTAATGGAAACAAAAGTAAAAAGAAGAAAAATATTTTTTCGAGAATATTCAAATCAAATAAAGAGACGAACTCAATTGAAATGGCTAAACGTTAAAAGAACTAAACGATGACAAATAGTTCTAGTAAAATATTTGTATTAAAACAATAAATAAATAAAAATCGGGTTTTTTCACATGCTAGGAAGAAACGGAATAAAAAATTTGAGTTACTTTAAAAATTCTTTCTAAAATAATTATTTGCATTATTTAAAATTATTACATTTATAAGGAATTGTATTTTATAAATACTTAAACTATTTTTAAATAATTAGTCTCTATATTTGAGTTGCCGTACCGGTGACAAATTCCGCCGCACCAGAAAATGGATCCCAATCACACAAAGTTCTTCGGTCGGCTGCGATATCGAAACGGTAGTAACTTTTTAGTATTGTCAAGTACTCCTAACTTCTTGACTTTTTCTAAATAATCAAAAAATTAAACCACTTACAATTATGATAATGCATATCAAATTATAGATAGAAATTAGCTTAAAACTCAGAAATATTTTAATTCATCATATCTTCAATAGTGAACTTCCAATCCGCTGAGGAGTGAAAAAGTGAAAATTTAGTTTTGGATCCCCAAAACATATTTACCTACACACCATTACGATGGCTTTTCAGATTGAAATGAAAATTCCCTCCAAAAGACCATATGACGAAATGTCAAATGAAAATGGCACATATAAATTACCAATTATCTCACAATCTGAGAAAATCACGTAGGCTAAAGTATCCCTAGTTAACACTTATTAATTAGGACGTGCTAAAGATGTAGCATTCTGTGTTTTTAGGATGATACAAAATATTACCGTGGTTTACGGTTTCTCACTTTCTTCGCTTTTAGTTTGTTTCCTGCATGTCGAAATTTTATTTGGATTTTTCGACATGTTTATAAAATACCACGTGACGCATATTTGGATAGGAAATTTTGTGTTGAATGCTTTGTTGAGCCTGGGTATATCGAATGTCCTTTCAGATTTTAAAATAGGGTAAATCCACATCTGGAAAGTAGAGGATATGAATGTTTCTGAAACCTGACGTCTTAATGGAAGCTAAAGTTCTATTGTAACAGATGTTATGCATAGAATATTATTCTTTACGAGGAACAAAATAGCAGCGGTCGCAAGCGAAATTTATCAAGAACAAAATGTTCAATTTTCAGAGTTGCTGTAAATAAAAATTTGTCAGTAGAGAAAATAATATTAAAATTGAGAATAGGTGTGCACAGAAGAACATATTCAGAATATTTTGGGGAAATCAACATATAAATTATGTAGAATGAAAAATGATACCCAAGATAATGAAATTTCATGTATGAGAGTTTCCATATTGGGCCAAGGAAAGACCAACAAAAGATAAAAAATGATTAAGGGTTCTATCTGATGAAACAGAAATAAATCTGAATAGGTCAAAAAGATTCAATATTTTTTTATCTTTTCATTTCTATTTTTTGGTCCAGTCTTGACGCTGTCGACGGCGCATATTAAAAAAGAAAAATGAAATATCAGCTGAAGGTCCAGAATATTATATTCGCCTTTTTTTTCTTTGTATGTAGTAATAGTATTACCTCTATTCTTTGATGACCTACTTCCATAATAAATGTTTGAAGCTGGTGTATTAACCTATAAAACTGAAAGTCAGACTTTAAATGGATACGCTTCCTAGATAAACGTTTCATGACAAAAAGCATTTAAGACTATAATTTTTTAACGCCTGATTAAATATTTTAGAAAAAAAGGAGAGTAGTTAACTGAAAAATCAATGAAAGCTTTTCGTAATGTAAAAAAAAATATTAATGAGTTTTACAGTTTTTCAAACATACAATTATGATTCTTTCGATATCACTTAATGAGTTTTCTTTCAGACAAACAACTATCTTTGTCTGCATCAAAGCTATATTTTTAGTCTTTTTACTTCTTACTACTTTTCAACAAGCAATAAGTAACTTCCACTAAATTTGATATCACCTTTTTCGATAATCAAGAATGTTTTTTTTCCTTTCACTGCCTTCATACAGCAAATTTAGAAATTCGAAATTGTGAGATAGAATTCGTAGGCAATTTTCTATTTTATATTTCACTTCAGAAACTTTAAACAAAATACCAAAATAATTTACTTTATTTTTGGAAGACTAATTTAAAATTGAAGTTTTTCTTTATGGTGAGAGAATAATATAAAGATATTACTAACTAGCTACAAACAAACACAGTATGTACTAGCACAGATTTCGATGAAATTTAAATAAGTAATGTGAGTAACAAGCAATTTCAGCACTGTGAAAATATTTCTGAAAATAATTTTGATTATTCGACATATTTTTTTGATGTATTTAAAATTTTACATTATCAAAATTAATATTCTTTATTTTCTTTAGAAATTGTTAGTTAGGAACTTGCAGGTATTTTCGGTTTTAAGTCTTTACAATCCGTGATATGACGATACTAATTCATAACTAAACATCTGAAAATCAAATTCAACAGAATTTTTGTATAAGAATCTTGGGAATAATTAAGAACATGTAGACACACTGTTTACAATAGGTCCCCTTGAATGGCCTTAGCCTAATACTGTAAGATATTACGTACCAGCTAAGTGATTGATGGCTAAAGAGATTTAGTATGACAACAGAATCTTCGTTGTAATCCCAACTAATGTGAATGCATATTAATCATTAGAATGTTGGGTTCTGATGCCGTCCATGAACGGGTAGCTGGAGGAATAAAAATACTAATTCCATTCCGTAATTCGATATAGGCGTGCCTGTAGACGTATCTGCACGCTACCGTGGACACGACGATCACTAGATCTATTACTGGTTCAGCATGACTGGAAGACAATTGGAAAACACTTTTTTAAAATTTTATACACAATATACTCGTAAAGACTATTGCTGATTTTACTTAACAAAGTGAAAAAAAAAACGTTGATAGTCGCCTGGCGCAATCAAATCCAGCAATGCTACGGGTCAGTTGATGCTAATTTTCATGTCTGCATTTAACAACGCTTTATCTAGAAAGATTTCCAAGGCAGTTTCATCATATTTTACAGGTGGTTGCGTTTGCCTTTTAACATATATTCTCTTGAAATGTTAATTAATTCAATGATTCAGAACAATATACATGTTGTTTTATTTTCACCAGTTTCTTCCAATAATCCTTTCAGCAATTCATCAATAATCCATTATTGATTTCGGGGTTCTTTTTTTCCCCTATATAATAATCAACTTTAAATTCTACGATCTCTGATTCAAAATTCATAGCAAAGCAGTGGTTTAATATAGGCATAATACAGGCGATTTATATTATTTTATGAAAATCATTATTTTCTTTTTAAATTAACTTTCATCTTTATTTAGCGTCATTCTCTTTGGTACTTTAATTAACCTATGACTGTCAATTTTTTTAAATCACTGTTTCGATGTAACGTTCGCAAACATGTTAAAATACCGTTGAGCCGAGTGCATTTTTATTTATGCACAAATTATTACTTTATCTGCTTGATATGATTCAATGTTTTAAAAGTACTTAGTAAATGCATTAGCACGCTAAAATTGCAGGATACAGCAGAAAATAGACTCATTTCCTACCCGCGGAAATCGCGGGATAAGCAGTCAGAAGTTTAATGGATCTTACTGCAGTACTAAAGATCCGATGTTCGAATTCCGAAGGATGCATTTATTTATAACTTTTGAGTCCAGCAACGAATCACAATCAGCTACCATTTTAGTCCTTATTTCGGGATCTTCAGATAATGTAGGAAGATAAGCAATATTTGATATATTTTGAGAATTTATATGTTGCATAAAAATTCGAAAACGCTAACAAAATTTTTGTGTTTCTATGAATAAATACCGAATTTGCAGTGAACGTGGGGATAAAAAATACTGCTTCTCCTTCCAGAACAATTGATTACACATAAAAATACAATCACGTGATCAATTTACGTTATGTCATAGTCACAAGACAAAAGTAATTGCGGATATTGTTACACATTTTACTGTTCATATCATTGCATGTTATTTACGCTATATTGTGATGTCATGTCTTTTTTTCCTGCAATAAAATGTGTTATGAATTCCAAAATAAAAATGAATCGAATCTTGTGAACATGAGTTGACTTCATTGTCTGATAAAATCGTTTCTGAAGATCATTATTTACAAAAATGAAGAAAAAAGCCACGAGGAAAAAGCTTATCTGTGTGCCATGTGATTGTTTTTTGTAATAAACAAAATTTAACAGATTAATCATTGTTAATCTAAAATGATACTCAGCTGAAGTATAATTAAATTTACATTTGTGGATGGAAATTACTTATTTGTTTAAAAAGTTAAATCTCCTTATTGTCATATAATTTGTGTTGAATATATTTTCGAAATGATTTTTTTAGAAAAAAAATGAAGGTTCAGCAATTTAAAAAGATTTAGAGAAGAGATTAAGCTCGGGCATGAAAGGTGAGTTTTATCGAATCCATGATTCGCTTAAAGCATTCAGCGATTACTTGAAATTACATAATGTTAACGAGTGTCAAATACCCATATCAAAAGATGCCCTATTTCAAGTGAAAATGTCTTTGTCATTCAACAACAGAATCCACTATTGTTATAAGGTAATTTTAAATGTATAGGTTTCATGGAATTAATGATGGAATTCGAAAAAGGACCAAAATCTAATAATAAAATTAAATTTCTATGATTTATATTATAGATAAATTTTATGCAACGTAGTCAGATTAATCCTTTAAGTTTAAAGAACTGTTTTGCACTTTTAGACTCAATTTTGATAAGAATTAAAATTTTATTAACTTTTAAAATGTCATTGTTTCATAAATTATCATTTATTTCCATTTGCAGTATTTTGATGGGGAAATCAAAATACCCTAAAAGTCCCAATTAAGGAAAAACCTTATACTAACGGAAAATACCTCGAGAACTCAATTTTGATGCGATGAAATTCCCTAAGAATTTCGCTATTTTCCATTAAATCGTGAATTGTACGAAGCCAATCAATACTGAAAAATACATTTCTGTTATCCAAGAATAGTCACTCAATGTGAGTGAGTTCATTTTCAAAAAATAAATTAGACGTAGCATCCCACTTATTTAGAAAAGTGAAAGAAGAATGAATTAAGTTTGGAAGGCAAAATATCTATAAATTCAATAAAATGGTTTAGGTTTTATCGTCAAGAATCTAGATTGAATAGCAGAAAAATATATTTGATTCGTCCAGAAAGTAAGATTCCCAGAAAGACACAAAACATAATTACCTGGAATAATTATTGAAGCAGATACAGAACTCTTTCAGTTACCACTAAACATAAGAACCAACGGAATTGAAGCACGTGTCGTACCTTGAGCCCGTGGTGTTTTCCTTCCCGTGAGGGCATTTTCCCAAGAGAAGAGATGCAAGTACATTTCACTTCAACCTCTAACCGCAAGTCAGCCATACCTGGCGGTCATTAAGAAGACATTCGCGAAGATAAGAACTGCAAGCAGAGAGCGATCACAATACACAGGAATAAATATCTGTCAGAGAGCGCATTTGGGTCGGCTATCAGGAGATTGGCGGTGCTCTTTCATGCCACACCTGCATAGCTCCTGTGGCTATGAAACTCAGGAACCATACCACGGTCGGAACTGACCATTAATGGACATAGAAGTTAAGCGTTGGTCGCCCGGGAGTCTGGTCGTCCAGTGGAGTGAAAGGGAGGCGGAGCTCCACCCCTCGAGAGAGGGCCAAAAACGATGTGTTGGAGTTGAAACGAGGAGAGCGGTGAAGAACCGAATTAGAGAGGCTCGATACGAGGTTTCAGTCTCCGCCAGTGCAAAAGAGCTGTGTGACCAGCTCTGAATTAATGTCCCGAATTGATTCGGACTTTGACAACTAGGACTGAGAATCAGCATTATTCCGAAATCTCGACTCATCGAATTTCGAGCACTCCTTGTAGTCTCGTACTTAGGCCATCACCCAGATAGAGAAATTAGCCTGGATCTCCATCTCTTGTGGAACTCTGACTCGATCGAACTTTAACGTCAAACGAACTGCGAACTCGAATGAACGAACTTTGTAAATAATCATTTATTCCAGATTGCTTACACAAGAACTTGTTATTTAAATTATAGCTGCGAAAGTGTAAATAAAATTACTTAGGTCAACCTAAGCATTGCACTTATTTGTTCACATTTGATGGCTCATAGGCCAAGACACCACATGACCAATATCTGTTCACCGGTGTCGAAGAAATCCGTCGCCTGAGAGAGGAGCAAGCGTGTGACAACCGTCAGAACGCCGTCGTCACTGGGAAAATGCTGCTTTACCAGGAGTCTTCTCAGGTTTTGGAACACATGGCAGTCGTTGGGAGTCAGATCGGGGAAATAGGCGGGATGGTGAAACGTCTCTCAGGTGCCCCGGAAGTGCTGCAGCAGTTGTTGTGCGCGCAGCACCGCATGAAAGCGATTGTTGTTATAGAACAACACAATGCCAGCACGACGCATCACATGTGTCTTGTTCTGACCCGACTACCATCTGTGCCAGCACCTGAAAAGGTGCCTGTCTGGCAGCATTTCTCGTGACGACAACGTGCTGATTGATGGGTGTCACATGCTAGCTCCTCTCTCAGACGACGGATTTCTTCGTCACCGGTGTACAGAAATCGGTTTCATGGTATGACATGTGTTTTAATTCCAGTGGTTCTTATGTCGAGATGAAGCTGTAAGAGTGTTGATTCTGTTTCAATAAATATTTACAGAAAATTATGTTTTTTGTCTCTTTGCGGTTTCTGGGAATCTTACTTTCTGGACGAACTAAATATTTAGTAACAGTATGGTTTTGCTTTCGAAAACATCAATTCACTGAATCAAATAATGGCCATGCGATTTATTTTCTTTTTTGAAAGTTATTTCAACGATTTTACAATTTCAGTAGAAAGTTTGTTTCCTTAATATTTATTTCAATTTAATCACTTAAAATTTATTTACTTGTCCTATGATCCATCTTAGAGAAAATTGTAACATCTGCATAGATTTATAGGTGAAGAATAAGATGACGCCGAACATTAATACATTGAAGATGTTATTCAGTATGATTAATATTCAAAATTTTTGTACTAAATATATTGTCAAAATATTGTACGATATTTTGTTCTATTTCAATTTGGTCGTGTGGAAACATGAAGCAGATGAAGAGAAAGAGATGTTCGGTATCAGGATTCGAAATATATTGCCTCAATCAAAAAAGAAAAAGAACAGTTCATAGGAATATTTGTAGCAACATACTAGTAAGTTAAGTAATCGTGGTAGACAATATTTAAAAGTGGACTTCGTTTCAGTATATATTGCATCTATCGTAAGGTTTAAAATATGCATTCGATTGGGATAAAAATTTAAAGCAGTTTCTTCATTCTGTTTAGTCACTTTCTAGTTACTTTTCGAGAGAATATATTTCTAACAGGGATGAAACAATTTGTGTATAATTGTTAGAATTTCATCATTGTAATCTTTCATATCACTTAATTCCATTTATAAATATTACAAATGTTTTTTTAGAGTCTTTTCTCGAAAGCAAATTATTCAGGCCACATGAAACTTTCCGAAGAAAAATGATAAGATCCTGCTGATAGAATTGTTTAGAAGATCCTTCATAAAAATTATATCTCTCTTCATACCAATTTAATCAATCATAATACTTCAACTTTAAATAAAAAGAAGTAATTACTAGAAAAATAATTTTATTTTGACAGAGATCTAACAAAGTTTTCTTTAATTAACAAGCATGATTTAATGATCTAATTACTCAAATCTTAGATGAAAAACGCTTCTATTACAAAGAAAACTTAATTAAAGAAAACAAAATAAGTTTGATTTGATTTACATTTATCTAGAAGTTTCTAAACATTTTTTCCTCATAATCACTTAATCGAGTTGGAAAAACAATAATTAAGAATAGTTCGATTTTTTTTTTCAAATCTTTTGGGGAAATGCTACCTTTGTTTTCTAGTTAACAATATTTCTGAACCATTTTATTCCTTCTTTACTTCATTCTTTTTAATAAATAATGTAAGATAATTAAATATTCTAACAGTTTTGAAAAAGGTACTAATCCAATAAGTTTTTCACTTTTTTCCAATGTATGACATTTTAGAAGAAGATATAGTTATTTTCCTAAAAAAATTTAATAAAAGAGGTTACATTTGTTATCTAACATTAAATAATTGATTTATTTTAAAATCGCTTATACTAAGTTCTTTCTTATGTAATATTCATTAATTTTTTAAATTTTTAATAACAGTTTTTTTTTTAAAGTACTGTCTAAAATGACAACTGAAATACGTTTCTAAGAACATAAATAATAACTTTTCACACCGACCAACCTGTGCATGTAACAAGCATTGCTATCTTAATTTAGTAAAATTATTTTTAAAATTTAATATCTCTTTATCAAATAATGTTTCGCTCTAAAAAGGATTTCAGTAAAAAATTGCATCGATAACTTCATGCAACAAAGCTGTCTCATCATTGATACCGACATGCTCTGTATATAAAAACATAAAGCGTATTAGATATATTTTACTCATATTACTATTAAAATTGCTTACATTAAATAAAATGATGTATGTAGGAAAAGCATAAAGACAATATCACTGGATTTCGCAACTATGTATTCATAGTACATTATATACGTGCTGAGTACCTCTTATGGAATCCTCCAGACAAAACATAAAGTGCCTTTGACATTTCAGGTACTATAAAATATTATCTGTTTGATGTTGGCGTACGTTGCCCCGCCAGGTGGTTCTGTATCTTTTTCAAAATCTGAAATATCTGCTAAGTTCTAAAATTTAGTTACTTTGGACAATTTTTAAGAAATTAAATTTCATTTTTTAGATATATGATTGAGTTCTACGATCTTTATTATCTATTAATGTATGTAAGCCAGTTCAGAAGTACATATATTTTTGGAGAAATGTTTAGTTTTCCAAATAATTATTTTCTAAGAATAAGGATCATTCATTCATTGACAGCATTAAATCTATACAGGAAACTTATCAGATATTCGAATAATCTCAAAGCATTCCAGACTGCTTTACTGGTCATATAGAGTTCGCCGTTTAGATTACACTTTTGCTTTCCCTGTGCATGGGAAGCTGAATTTGTAGAGGGAAATAGATTCCGACTTAATCCAACAATATGTTTGTATGAAACAAAGTATTGACTAGTTTGTTAAATATGCAAGACTATTTTTGGAAAATATCATGTTCCAGTTTTAAGCTGTATTTAATCTCGACGAGTGAATTTGTATGTTCCTAATTAATTCCAGTATCTACTACAGTGAAAATTGCAAATTTTTCTCCACTTTTTTAAAATGTGCTATGAATTCATTTGAAATAAATCCAAAAGTTATATTGACTTCAGTTATGATTAAATTCGCACTCTGAGGTATGTGGCAAGATAAAGCTTCAATAATAAACACAAAGAAATTATAAAGCTGACGTAATGACATTTTATACCGAATATGTATCATAAGTTTTGTATTTATGAATTTTTGTTTACTGATGATTTAATAAAAAAAATTATCCCTCTACAAAGAAAAAGCAAGACATCAGACACAAAAAGCGATTTTATATTTTTAGAGACATACAGTCATACCACAGAAAAAAACAATAGTGTTTGCAATTGTAGAGACTATAAATGTCTATTCAACATAGCTTCTTTTCGAAGTTAAATCTTATTTGTAACTACCACAAAACTAAATTCGTAAAAAATAAAATCTTAGGTACTTTAAGAAGAAACCTACTGAAAATGTAAAAAATAAGCCAAATCCTCAGATATTGGTTATCAACAATGCAAGAAAACCTTGGATATAATATCTGTAGTAACAATGAAAGCGAAATGAATTTCATTACAGCAATATAAATTATTATTGTAAAATATAGTTAAAAATATTATTTTTTCTTTTAAAGAAATTTGTGTGCGGCAATTAAATTGGTATAATCGAAAAGATAATTTTTTCAATTTTTCGATTATATAAAAATTATTTATAAGCTATAATATTTTAGGAATTTATAAAGAATAAACGACAAAGTTTTCCTAAATTTTTGATTAAATTAATATTCTATTTAAAATTTCAAAAGACTATATCCTATAAGCACATTCCCACCTCGAAAGTATGATTGGGCCAAATTTCGGTCTTCACTTTAGAGTGTCAACACACATACACATATTTTTCTATATTATTAGTGAAAATAAAGATTAAGAAGGGCTTATGACTCTCTTGAGGACGGTGTTGGTCTGGAAAAAGACTCGGCTTTGGGAAAAGCGGGTCATAGGTTAGGGACTCGATTTCAACGAAGCAGGTATTTGTTATTTTTTGTAGTGCTTGTGATGTGTTATTACGATTCGAAATTACAAGGTTTGTAACTAAGCAACTCTTTCTGGGTGCTGATTCCATCGTTCCCAAGAGCAGTTCGAAGCTTTACAACCCTATTAGCACAAGATATTGCACGATATCCTCACGATGTTATTCGATATTCTGAATACCGCACAATATCGTGAGGATATCGTAGCAATATTGTACAGCATCTTGTGCTAATAGGGAAGATTTCCAAAACAGAGCGCAATTATTTCTATTGATCCCAGAATAAACCTCATTTTTAGATCCTATTTCTTTTCCTTTGTGAAATTGACCGCGCTTAAAATTGTTGTTATCTATAGAATTAAACGTAGCAGAAATCAATTTTTGTTAACGTCCAATAACAAATTTACTGAAAATGGTTTTCATGCTAATGTGCATGAAATGACATGCTATTACCAATTGAAATTATACATGAAAATTATATTAGGGAAGTTTTAAGCTCAGATAAACACATGGTGATTCATCTATGTCAAAAATTGGTTAAAAACATAAATTGGAAAGAATCGGAAAACGTTTTACTCTGTAATAGATAGTTTCGATACGCAATTTACGTTAAATCGATACACAGGTAACTTTAAACTGAGATAAATTGATAGGGGATTGCTTGTTTACAAAATGGGTTAAAAATAACAAAAGCAACAAGTGCATTCTCGTTAAAATTGTCGCAATTTCTTTTCGTACATCCATATGAGAAGCAATATTTTAAGATCGTTAAGAAGTTACCTAGATATTTTTGTCATTCCCTTTGAAGCCTCTCTCTTTAATAATGTCCTAGTTCTATGGGATAGTACAAATCGTTGATGTTGACCCATTAACTGTGCTTGCTAGTTCAGCCACGCTCACTCCTCGTTCTCGCCTTTCAATGATTTTACGTTTAATTTGTACGGTTATTTATTTTCTCTTATAGATGCCTTCTTGCGGGTTTTTTTCTCGGAGACATTTTTGCTAGGGTTATTAAACTTCGAGCAAAAAACACAAATAATATGTCTGAACAACGTTTAGAAAATGTGTGATGACAAGCGGCACTAAGATATTAACGGAAAATGTGATGGAATGGACGAACTGATGTAGCAGGCGCACAGTCCGGGACATTCCTTCTCCTCGTCACTCGTTATGCGGAACGTTGCTCTTAAAGCGAGTCATTCTTCTTAGAATTTATTTTGCTCGTTATGCGAATTACTCGTTGTGTGAGGTGCTCGTAAAGTGAGGTTGCACTCTACTTGGTTTAATTAAACTAAAACTTTACATATGTTTTGCATGTGTCAGTCAACTGAGAAAAACTCTATTTGATTTTTATATTTAGGGATTTGAAATAAAATAGGGATTCTAAAATAAATAGGTATTTTCATGAAATAGCCTCTAAAATTTATTTGACTCTACAAATTATAAATAATTCTTGCAATGCTGATCAATAGATTTTGTCATGTCAAGATAAGTATATATTTCAAAAGGATTTGTATGAATACTAAAAAATGAATCACATCATTAATTTTAAAAGTCGTCGCAGAAACGTTTGAAGCACTGACATTCATTGAATCTATTATTTGGAGATGTAGAAAATAGGCAGTACTTATAACCAAATTGGCAGTTCATAAGCGACTATGTATGCTATATAGGCGGTACGAAGAAACATATTGTCAGTTCATAAGCGACTATGTATGCTATATAGGCGGTACGAAGAACCATATTGTCAGTTCATAAGCGACTATGTATGCTATATAGGCGGTACGAAGAACCATACGAACCTTCATAACTCTTTGAAGTCTAGAAAGAGGAGTCTCCAATTATTTCTTTCAAGAAATGAACTAGTATTTATTTTTTTTCTTCTGTGCATAGCAACAGTTTGTTATATAAACTTGAAAAATCTCAACGAAACTAACCTCAGCAGAGAACCTACGAGGGTTGTTCTGGACGTAAGTCCCGTTACTGTGTAAAAGAAACCGGAGACAGAAGTGGACAAAGATACGTATTTAAATAGCGATTTACAAACATTACACTACCTTTAAACGTAGTCATCGAGCACATTAAGACTTTTATCGAGTCGAGGAACAAGGTTTTATTCGCCAGCATCATAGAAGGTTACCGCCTGATAGGATAGCGAGGATGAGAAGACACTTTCACTTTTTCAACGTCATCAAAACGCTGATCATTCAAGAATCGCTTCATGTGCAAGAATAGGTGGAAGTCACTTGGAGACAGGTCAGGATTATTTTGTTCCCAACCGAAGGACTCGATGAGCTGTTAAATCGCATGAGCGGAATGTGACGTGGCATTGTCGTGCAATAAACTGCCACCCTCCCTCACTCCTAACTGTATAGCTGTACATCTCACAGATGGTCGCATATTTCTTACTGTCAAAAAGCGAATTACAAAACGAATTTCACAGTCCACAAGATCTTCTATAGTCTTAAACATTTTTAGCGCAAGATTTACACATGTGAGCGTTTCACCATACGAATCTTTCTGTTATGACGCATTCTTTAGTCACAGCAAACTCAATACCTTACAGGCAGATTAGTACCTTCCCTCAAGTGCAGGGATTATTATATTTCGAAACTTATTTTCAGAGAAATCTCGTGAAAACGTAAGCAGCAAATTGCCGAAAGCATAAACAATACAAGGTTAAAAATAATTTTCATCTGCTTATTAGATAAATTTTTGATAATGGTTAATAAATCAATTTTTATTAGTAATCCTTTATGCGAATATAAAGTATGTTACTGGTGTGTGCAATGAAAATCTATCTTTCCATTTCTGGTCAATATAACCAACTTCTTTTCAACCAAGACAGTATTTATATTCATGTACTGTAATTTATAAATTGATGTAAGTTCAGTGATTTAATAAGAATAAGATACATTTATGACTAATGAATTCAAAGTTTATGGTAAGAAAAAGCTATGAAGTGACCTATGGAATAATACGAAGGGTTAGAAACAATTCATTAAATAATAAATTATCTATAACTCTGATGATTAGATTTCGGTTACTGCTTTCGCTTTGAGAAAACATAATCATAATCTGGATAAAAAATATTCGTATGGCGCGATCTACCATGCATAATATATCTGAAATTGAAGTCTCGATTTCACTATCATCAATATCCTCGATTCAGGTAAGCTTATGCTGTCTAGGAGAACATCTCATAAAAAATTTGTGAAAAAGACAATTTGTGCTACTTAAGAGGTCGAAAACCCGGATAACGAAATCCCTCTCGAATGAAAAGTTCCTTATGAGAAGAAATGATCTTAATGCAAACATTTTTTAAATAAAACAGCTGCTACATTGCTACAATATATGCATTCTTTAATTCTCACTCATTTCCGAATGCGTTTGTGGCTTACAATTTCTTACGTTCTACATCTTAAAGAAATTTGTTACTTCAGAGTTCAATAACTCGGGTAACAGAATCTCCCTGAAATGAAAAGTTCCTTATGAGTATAAATGATATTAATGCAAACATTTTTGAAATAAAATAACTACTACATTGCTACAAAAAGAATATGCATTCTTTAATTTTCTCTCATTTCCGAATGCGTTTATGGCTTACAATTTTCTACGTTCCACATCTTAAAAAAATTTGTTACTTCAGAGTTCAAAAACACGTGCAACGAAATTTCCCTGAAAGGAAAAGTTAATTATGAGGAGAAATCACCTTAAGATAAATGTTTTTATAAGGTAACTAGTACATTCCTATACGCAGAATATGCATTCTTTGATTCTCTATCATTTCCGAATGTGTTTATGGCTTACAGTTTTGTATAAGACATTGCGCATCTTAAAGAAATTTGCTACTCCAGAGGTCAGAAACTCGGGTAACGAAATCTCTCTGAAATGAAAAGTTCTTTATGAGTAGAAATGATCTTAATTTAAACATTTTTATAAAATAGCTAGTTCATTGTTGCACACACAATATGCATTCTTTAATTCTCTTTCATTTCCGAATGCTTTAATGGCTTACATTTTTCCACATTCTAAAGAAATTTACTACTACAGAGGTAAAAAAACACGGGTTAACGAAATCTCTCATAAAATACAAGTTATCAAAAATAGACAGAAATCAAGAATAAAAACAGCAGACTACTCAGGGTATAAGTTTTATATTGTTAAATTTGATGACAACATTAAATGTGTTCAGAATGGAACCGTAACTCAAATCCCAGCATTATTTTTTATGAAATGTGTGGCGATATTTTTTAATAAAAAACTTCTCCACTGGTCGAAAGGTCTGGTATAAGATATTTTTTATCATTCAGAATTTTTTCCTTGATTCTGCAAATTTTGTTTGTTTAGGATTATTTATTTAAAAATTATATTTCTGTATGAATCCTTGTTTGTCTGTAAAGACAACGTCAAAATTAAAGAACTTTTGAAACAATACTTTGTGCATACATAATGAATAAATTTTTATATTGTATTCTTGATTTAAAATTTTAATTCTAAAAGAATCCTTGTTTTTGCGTTGTAGATACTAAAGTTATTTCAAATTTATGTACTCACTGAAATCAATGTTTGTAAAAATTTTCTGAGTATGTTATTCGACGTTTTATTGTCATTTTGAAAATTTTTCTGCTAGAGTTTAAATTTATAAATAAAAAAGGGTGGAATCTTTTTTTACTAGGGCACTTTGGATTAAAACTGTTAAATCATAAATAGGAGTTGATATATGTATTTATAATATTAAGATGTCTAGGATAAGCAATAGTGACATTTAAAATATTCAAAATAACTGCACCTTGAGGCTCTTATTTATAAAAAATTCATTTTGAACACCTACGTTAAAAATTTTATTTTGCATTTAAATATCAAATTTTCTGCACTTTTCCAGAGTTGCATATTTGCCTTGGGAAATGGTTTCCACTACTTCGGTATTTATTCATTTATTCATTTTCAGTCGCACAAAGTTTCTTCAAATTCAATGCAAAACTTTGAAAGAAAATCTTTTCAAAACAATAAAGTGTGAACAAAGGCAAATATATACACCATTCGCTGCATGGTAATTTGGAATTAAAATAAATAGCACAATAAAATGTCTGCTAATTCTTTTGTGATTAAACAGTTTGTATCTGCTAAGGGCGATAAAATAAAACATGTACATGAAAAGAAGAAAAAGGCTTTATGTGTTTGACATTTTTTTGCTACAGATTTTCTATCAGTTACTAAGAGAAAGGGAACTGAAAACTCTCTCACTGAAAATTCATTCACCAAAGTCAAATATTAGTGGAACAGTATAATTTGACAATTCCAGGGATTAAAGTGGAAAGTCAATTTTATGCAATATTCTTTGCACAGCAAATTGCTTTTTTTTCCATTATCCAATATAATAAAATAACTAAACGAATAATGAATATATATATATATAAATTTTCCTTTGTTGCAGTCGTTAAATAAGAAACAGACTAAGTTATTAAGTAATTTTCATTTATTATGGGAGAGTGGCAGACATACGTACATCTTAACTGAAGTTTTCAGTAAAAGAGCGAACAGAAAATCCCTGCATTTGCTGAGGTAGGGATTTAACAGATGGACACGTGATCAAAGTGAAGGGAATATTGGCTACTTTTTAATAAGTTACGTAAGCGTTTTAGGGAAAAGTCTGGCGGCAAGGAGATTCCGTCATGATTTTCTGTGGGCACGTGAAAGCGATTAAAATATTCTTTTAATAATAAATATGCCAAAATGAGAGATTTAATATACCTCCAGTGCGGGAAATAAAATGAAACTGGAGTTTAAGAAAAGTGATTTTGGAATACATTAAAACTTTAAAATATATAATATTAGAATTTAAAGTAAAATTAAGTGAGACTATCATATATATATATATTGACGACATTATTTTTATGGACGGAGAAAGGCAAAAACATGTTTATATAGAGCAGGATACCATCAGCAGAATGAGAATATATTCCAGTAAAAATAAGATTCTTTTTAGCCTTTTCGCATGGGCTCAATATTTTGAAAACGACTTCGTCTGGGGCTCTTTCAGAACATGCCTTTCTCGAAGGGGTGCGAAAATTTCGCCACGGGTATCGAGAAGAGGGGTGGTCACTAGTCATTGTGAGAAACGGTGAGCGATAAAAGGGAACCTCTTCTGTTGATAGCTGAACATTTAAACATTTACGCTTCTCTTTAAAAGTAAACAGGTTGGGGAAACTGATAACTGCGAGGGAGAACCACAATGAGCCTCAACGCCTGTGTTAAGCGAAAACACCCCCTGGACTTCGGGTCATTCTTTAAAGTGCCCCTCAGAAGTGAATGGCCAATTATCCTGTTGTGTTCTTATCTAAACGAGCTGACCACATGTGCGGTGAAAATTCCTTTCCTCCCTGGGATTCTGAGAATTGTCACATGCCCCTCACAAGTATTGTAAACGCATGTGACAGCGTATGTCACAGCCCGCGCGAAAAGGTTAATATTAATCTAGGGGGCTTCTGCCCCTTGCTCGCTTCGCTCGCTACGATGAAGACACTGCGTGTCCTAACACAGCAATTGTAATATCTTTATATATATATATATATTACTCCCCCTGCTCGCTCTGCTCGTCAGGCTCCAAGAATCACTTTGTGATTCTTTCGAGATCACGGTGTGATCCCGGCTCACTTCGCTCGCCATACAGTTATGTGTTTCTGCTAGTATTAGAAAGTTATAAGAACATTAATTAATAAAAATAAATTTAAATTACTTGAAATTTCATGAACTCCTATAATTAATTTTTCATCTGTTTCTACAATTAAAATCTTCTGGTAGTGCAGATATACATACATGTAAATGTTAGAAAGAAATTTGAATGTTAATATTTATAATTCTAATATGATTAAAAATCAAAATTATTTTCATCAGTCAGACATCAAACATTTAAAAATTCTTCGCATACAATTTGACTATTTCTTCAACAATTTATTTCATCATAACTTCCTTCCAACAAAATTTTAAGTTTAAAACTGATAAGATAGCCTTTTTCCAAACCTTCAAATAAATTTTAAAAACATTGCTTTTTCGACCAAAATTTCAAATATGCCCTATATACAATGAAATGTAGTTCAGAAAACCTTCCTCACATCTATACATGCTTATTCCAATAATTATTTAGTCAGGAAAGACATAGTGCTTTTCTCAGTGTAATCATTTGTGTTTTAAATCTTAGAAAATTCTAGTTGTCGTAGAATGATGTAACCCATCTCGCAACCTTTTAGCTGAAGAAAGACAGTATAAAGAAAATAGTGGTTGGAAACATGTTCATATTAACTATTCAGAATTAAAACCCATAATAATTATTTACTCTTGTCATTTTAAAATTGATTAGATAGCCATTTTCACAATTTTCAAACATCGTCTTTTCCAGCAAAATCTTAAACATGCTCTTTTTTAAACGAAATGTAGCTTCCACACATATTTAATTCAAACGATCTAACTAAAAAAAATTTCGTTTTTTCCGACTTCAAACCAATTCAAGAGTTCCGTCGATTCAAAGGTAAACAATTCTCCAAACTGGTGAGTATCAAATTCGGCCTTATTTTGAGCCCACATAAGCGTTTTATATATGTAGATATAGGTGGATATAAAAGCCAGGGATTCCCTTGCACGCTGCTCTCTTCTACGCAAATTGTATTCAATATAGCTCAATCGGTTAGCGGAATGCTCGGTGTCATGGTTGAGATTGGTAAACAAACTGATAGTTGCTAACGGGGAAAAAGAAATAAAGGTTTATGGTATAATCATAAGGTTCAACAAACGTTTTACGCTTCAGAAATAATTTGCATTACATAAATGAAGTGAAGCGCACTAAGTCTTTTTAAGACAGAAAAGATAGGGTTGCAATAAAACAAATAAATGGGTCATAGTGAATGTTGAAAAATTTAGAAACTTAATTCGATTCGTTAAAAAATGTCAATGTCATGTATGTATAAAAATACCTATTTTCTGTATCTCGAAAAGTAATGTTAATGAAATCGGTGAAATTTGCGTGCCGAAATTCGAGCAGTGCTATTTTTGTTAACAGTAATTTGCTCTTGTAACTAGAAAAATGTACAGAAAGAAATGGTTTTTCAGAATACTCTCTTTTCAGTAGTTCGAAATAAAATCTTGGTGAATGTTGCTTAATTCTTTTACCGCAACAATTTCATGATATAGAAATCAGGAACGCTGTTTCACTCTCACCATCTTATGCATTCATATAGCAAAT
>BGPR01024678.1:0-23001 GCA_013235015.1 Araneus ventricosus | reverse complement strand
ATTTGCTATATGAATGCATAAGATGGTGAGAGTGAAACAGCGTTCCTGATTTCTATATCATGAAATTGTTGCGGTAAAAGAATTAAGCAACATTCACCAAGATTTTATTTCGAACTACTGAAAAGAGAGTATTCTGAAAAACCATTTCTTTCTGTACATTTTTCTAGTTACAAGAGCAAATTACTGTTAACAAAAATAGCACTGCTCGAATTTCGGCACGCAAATTTCACCGATTTCATTAACATTACTTTTCGAGATACAGAAAATAGGTATTTTTATACATACATGACATTGACATTTTTTAACGAATCGAATTAAGTTTCTAAATTTTTCAACATTCACTATGACCCATTTATTTGTTTTATTGCAACCCTATCTTTTCTGTCTTAAAAAGACTTAGTGCGCTTCACTTCATTTATGTAATGCAAATTATTTCTGAAGCGTAAAACGTTTGTTGAACCTTATGATTATACCATAAACCTTTATTTCTTTTTCCCCGTTAGCAACTATCAGTTTGTTTACCAATCTCAACCATGACACCGAGCATTCCGCTAACCGATTGAGCTATATTGAATACAATTTGCGTAGAAGAGAGCAGCGTGCAAGGGAATCCCTGGCTTTTATATCCACCTATATCTACATATATAAAACGCTTATGTGGGCTCAAAATAAGGCCGAATTTGATACTCACCAGTTTGGAGAATTGTTTACCTTTGAATCGACGGAACTCTTGAATTGGTTTGAAGTCGGAAAAAACGAAATTTTTTTTAGTTAGATCGTTTGAATTAAATATGTGTGGAAGCTACATTTCGTTTAAAAAAGAGCATGTTTAAGATTTTGCTGGAAAAGACGATGTTTGAAAATTGTGAAAATGGCTATCTAATCAATTTTAAAATGACAAGAGTAAATAATTATTATGGGTTTTAATTCTGAATAGTTAATATGAACATGTTTCCAACCACTATTTTCTTTATACTGTCTTTCTTCAGCTAAAAGGTTGCGAGATGGGTTACATCATTCTACGACAACTAGAATTTTCTAAGATTTAAAACACAAATGATTACACTGAGAAAAGCACTATGTCTTTCCTGACTAAATAATTATTGGAATAAGCATGTATAGATGTGAGGAAGGTTTTCTGAACTACATTTCATTGTATATAGGGCATATTTGAAATTTTGGTCGAAAAAGCAATGTTTTTAAAATTTATTTGAAGGTTTGGAAAAAGGCTATCTTATCAGTTTTAAACTTAAAATTTTGTTGGAAGGAAGTTATGATGAAATAAATTGTTGAAGAAATAGTCAAATTGTATGCGAAGAATTTTTAAATGTTTGATGTCTGACTGATGAAAATAATTTTGATTTTTAATCATATTAGAATTATAAATATTAACATTCAAATTTCTTTCTAACATTTACATGTATGTATATCTGCACTACCAGAAGATTTTAATTGTAGAAACAGATGAAAAATTAATTATAGGAGTTCATGAAATTTCAAGTAATTTAAATTTATTTTTATTAATTAATGTTCTTATAACTTTCTAATACTAGCAGAAACACATAACTGTATGGCGAGCGAAGTGAGCCGGGATCACACCGTGATCTCGAAAGAATCACAAAGTGATTCTTGGAGCCTGACGAGCAGAGCGAGCAGGGGGAGTAATATATATATATATATAAAGATATTACAATTGCTGTGTTAGGACACGCAGTGTCTTCATCGTAGCGAGCGAAGCGAGCAAGGGGCAGAAGCCCCCTAGATTAATATTAACCTTTTCGCGCGGGCTGTGACATACGCTGTCACATGCGTTTACAATACTTGTGAGGGGCATGTGACAATTCTCAGAATCCCAGGGAGGAAAGGAATTTTCACCGCACATGTGGTCAGCTCGTTTAGATAAGAACACAACAGGATAATTGGCCATTCACTTCTGAGGGGCACTTTAAAGAATGACCCGAAGTCCAGGGGGTGTTTTCGCTTAACACAGGCGTTGAGGCTCATTGTGGTTCTCCCTCGCAGTTATCAGTTTCCCCAACCTGTTTACTTTTAAAGAGAAGCGTAAATGTTTAAATGTTCAGCTATCAACAGAAGAGGTTCCCTTTTATCGCTCACCGTTTCTCACAATGACTAGTGACCACCCCTCTTCTCGATACCCGTGGCGAAATTTTCGCACCCCTTCGAGAAAGGCATGTTCTGAAAGAGCCCCAGACGAAGTCGTTTTCAAAATATTGAGCCCATGCGAAAAGGCTAAAAAGAATCTTATTTTTACTGGAATATATTCTCATTCTGCTGATGGTATCCTGCTCTATATAAACATGTTTTTGCCTTTCTCCGTCCATAAAAATAATGTCGTCAATATATATATATATGATAGTCTCACTTAATTTTACTTTAAATTCTAATATTATATATTTTAAAGTTTTAATGTATTCCAAAATCACTTTTCTTAAACTCCAGTTTCATTTTATTTCCCGCACTGGAGGTATATTAAATCTCTCATTTTGGCATATTTATTATTAAAAGAATATTTTAATCGCTTTCACGTGCCCACAGAAAATCATGACGGAATCTCCTTGCCGCCAGACTTTTCCCTAAAACGCTTACGTAACTTATTAAAAAGTAGCCAATATTCCCTTCACTTTGATCACGTGTCCATCTGTTAAATCCCTACCTCAGCAAATGCAGGGATTTTCTGTTCGCTCTTTTACTGAAAACTTCAGTTAAGATGTACGTATGTCTGCCACTCTCCCATAATAAATGAAAATTACTTAATAACTTAGTCTGTTTCTTATTTAACGACTGCAACAAAGGAAAATTTATATATATATATATTCATTATTCGTTTAGTTATTTTATTATATTGGATAATGGAAAAAAAAGCAATTTGCTGTGCAAAGAATATTGCATAAAATTGACTTTCCACTTTAATCCCTGGAATTGTCAAATTATACTGTTCCACTAATATTTGACTTTGGTGAATGAATTTTCAGTGAGAGAGTTTTCAGTTCCCTTTCTCTTAGTAACTGATAGAAAATCTGTAGCAAAAAAATGTCAAACACATAAAGCCTTTTTCTTCTTTTCATGTACATGTTTTATTTTATCGCCCTTAGCAGATACAAACTGTTTAATCACAAAAGAATTAGCAGACATTTTATTGTGCTATTTATTTTAATTCCAAATTACCATGCAGCGAATGGTGTATATATTTGCCTTTGTTCACACTTTATTGTTTTGAAAAGATTTTCTTTCAAAGTTTTGCATTGAATTTGAAGAAACTTTGTGCGACTGAAAATGAATAAATGAATAAATACCGAAGTAGTGGAAACCATTTCCCAAGGCAAATATGCAACTCTGGAAAAGTGCAGAAAATTTGATATTTAAATGCAAAATAAAATTTTTAACGTAGGTGTTCAAAATGAATTTTTTATAAATAAGAGCCTCAAGGTGCAGTTATTTTGAATATTTTAAATGTCACTATTGCTTATCCTAGACATCTTAATATTATAAATACATATATCAACTCCTATTTATGATTTAACAGTTTTAATCCAAAGTGCCCTAGTAAAAAAAGATTCCACCCTTTTTTATTTATAAATTTAAACTCTAGCAGAAAAATTTTCAAAATGACAATAAAACGTCGAATAACATACTCAGAAAATTTTTACAAACATTGATTTCAGTGAGTACATAAATTTGAAATAACTTTAGTATCTACAACGCAAAAACAAGGATTCTTTTAGAATTAAAATTTTAAATCAAGAATACAATATAAAAATTTATTCATTATGTATGCACAAAGTATTGTTTCAAAAGTTCTTTAATTTTGACGTTGTCTTTACAGACAAACAAGGATTCATACAGAAATATAATTTTTAAATAAATAATCCTAAACAAACAAAATTTGCAGAATCAAGGAAAAAATTCTGAATGATAAAAAATATCTTATACCAGACCTTTCGACCAGTGGAGAAGTTTTTTATTAAAAAATATCGCCACACATTTCATAAAAAATAATGCTGGGATTTGAGTTACGGTTCCATTCTGAACACATTTAATGTTGTCATCAAATTTAACAATATAAAACTTATACCCTGAGTAGTCTGCTGTTTTTATTCTTGATTTCTGTCTATTTTTGATAACTTGTATTTTATGAGAGATTTCGTTAACCCGTGTTTTTTTACCTCTGTAGTAGTAAATTTCTTTAGAATGTGGAAAAATGTAAGCCATTAAAGCATTCGGAAATGAAAGAGAATTAAAGAATGCATATTGTGTGTGCAACAATGAACTAGCTATTTTATAAAAATGTTTAAATTAAGATCATTTCTACTCATAAAGAACTTTTCATTTCAGAGAGATTTCGTTACCCGAGTTTCTGACCTCTGGAGTAGCAAATTTCTTTAAGATGCGCAATGTCTTATACAAAACTGTAAGCCATAAACACATTCGGAAATGATAGAGAATCAAAGAATGCATATTCTGCGTATAGGAATGTACTAGTTACCTTATAAAAACATTTATCTTAAGGTGATTTCTCCTCATAATTAACTTTTCCTTTCAGGGAAATTTCGTTGCACGTGTTTTTGAACTCTGAAGTAACAAATTTTTTTAAGATGTGGAACGTAGAAAATTGTAAGCCATAAACGCATTCGGAAATGAGAGAAAATTAAAGAATGCATATTCTTTTTGTAGCAATGTAGTAGTTATTTTATTTCAAAAATGTTTGCATTAATATCATTTATACTCATAAGGAACTTTTCATTTCAGGGAGATTCTGTTACCCGAGTTATTGAACTCTGAAGTAACAAATTTCTTTAAGATGTAGAACGTAAGAAATTGTAAGCCACAAACGCATTCGGAAATGAGTGAGAATTAAAGAATGCATATATTGTAGCAATGTAGCAGCTGTTTTATTTAAAAAATGTTTGCATTAAGATCATTTCTTCTCATAAGGAACTTTTCATTCGAGAGGGATTTCGTTATCCGGGTTTTCGACCTCTTAAGTAGCACAAATTGTCTTTTTCACAAATTTTTTATGAGATGTTCTCCTAGACAGCATAAGCTTACCTGAATCGAGGATATTGATGATAGTGAAATCGAGACTTCAATTTCAGATATATTATGCATGGTAGATCGCGCCATACGAATATTTTTTATCCAGATTATGATTATGTTTTCTCAAAGCGAAAGCAGTAACCGAAATCTAATCATCAGAGTTATAGATAATTTATTATTTAATGAATTGTTTCTAACCCTTCGTATTATTCCATAGGTCACTTCATAGCTTTTTCTTACCATAAACTTTGAATTCATTAGTCATAAATGTATCTTATTCTTATTAAATCACTGAACTTACATCAATTTATAAATTACAGTACATGAATATAAATACTGTCTTGGTTGAAAAGAAGTTGGTTATATTGACCAGAAATGGAAAGATAGATTTTCATTGCACACACCAGTAACATACTTTATATTCGCATAAAGGATTACTAATAAAAATTGATTTATTAACCATTATCAAAAATTTATCTAATAAGCAGATGAAAATTATTTTTAACCTTGTATTGTTTATGCTTTCGGCAATTTGCTGCTTACGTTTTCACGAGATTTCTCTGAAAATAAGTTTCGAAATATAATAATCCCTGCACTTGAGGGAAGGTACTAATCTGCCTGTAAGGTATTGAGTTTGCTGTGACTAAAGAATGCGTCATAACAGAAAGATTCGTATGGTGAAACGCTCACATGTGTAAATCTTGCGCTAAAAATGTTTAAGACTATAGAAGATCTTGTGGACTGTGAAATTCGTTTTGTAATTCGCTTTTTGACAGTAAGAAATATGCGACCATCTGTGAGATGTACAGCTATACAGTTAGGAGTGAGGGAGGGTGGCAGTTTATTGCACGACAATGCCACGTCACATTCCGCTCATGCGATTTAACAGCTCATCGAGTCCTTCGGTTGGGAACAAAATAATCCTGACCTGTCTCCAAGTGACTTCCACCTATTCTTGCACATGAAGCGATTCTTGAATGATCAGCGTTTTGATGACGTTGAAAAAGTGAAAGTGTCTTCTCATCCTCGCTATCCTATCAGGCGGTAACCTTCTATGATGCTGGCGAATAAAACCTTGTTCCTCGACTCGATAAAAGTCTTAATGTGCTCGATGACTACGTTTAAAGGTAGTGTAATGTTTGTAAATCGCTATTTAAATACGTATCTTTGTCCACTTCTGTCTCCGGTTTCTTTTACACAGTAACGGGACTTACGTCCAGAACAACCCTCGTAGGTTCTCTGCTGAGGTTAGTTTCGTTGAGATTTTTCAAGTTTATATAACAAACTGTTGCTATGCACAGAAGAAAAAAAATAAATACTAGTTCATTTCTTGAAAGAAATAATTGGAGACTCCTCTTTCTAGACTTCAAAGAGTTATGAAGGTTCGTATGGTTCTTCGTACCGCCTATATAGCATACATAGTCGCTTATGAACTGACAATATGGTTCTTCGTACCGCCTATATAGCATACATAGTCGCTTATGAACTGACAATATGTTTCTTCGTACCGCCTATATAGCATACATAGTCGCTTATGAACTGCCAATTTGGTTATAAGTACTGCCTATTTTCTACATCTCCAAATAATAGATTCAATGAATGTCAGTGCTTCAAACGTTTCTGCGACGACTTTTAAAATTAATGATGTGATTCATTTTTTAGTATTCATACAAATCCTTTTGAAATATATACTTATCTTGACATGACAAAATCTATTGATCAGCATTGCAAGAATTATTTATAATTTGTAGAGTCAAATAAATTTTAGAGGCTATTTCATGAAAATACCTATTTATTTTAGAATCCCTATTTTATTTCAAATCCCTAAATATAAAAATCAAATAGAGTTTTTCTCAGTTGACTGACACATGCAAAACATATGTAAAGTTTTAGTTTAATTAAACCAAGTAGAGTGCAACCTCACTTTACGAGCACCTCACACAACGAGTAATTCGCATAACGAGCAAAATAAATTCTAAGAAGAATGACTCGCTTTAAGAGCAACGTTCCGCATAACGAGTGACGAGGAGAAGGAATGTCCCGGACTGTGCGCCTGCTACATCAGTTCGTCCATTCCATCACATTTTCCGTTAATATCTTAGTGCCGCTTGTCATCACACATTTTCTAAACGTTGTTCAGACATATTATTTGTGTTTTTTGCTCGAAGTTTAATAACCCTAGCAAAAATGTCTCCGAGAAAAAAACCCGCAAGAAGGCATCTATAAGAGAAAATAAATAACCGTACAAATTAAACGTAAAATCATTGAAAGGCGAGAACGAGGAGTGAGCGTGGCTGAACTAGCAAGCACAGTTAATGGGTCAACATCAACGATTTGTACTATCCCATAGAACTAGGACATTATTAAAGAGAGAGGCTTCAAAGGGAATGACAAAAATATCTAGGTAACTTCTTAACGATCTTAAAATATTGCTTCTCATATGGATGTACGAAAAGAAATTGCGACAATTTTAACGAGAATGCACTTGTTGCTTTTGTTATTTTTAACCCATTTTGTAAACAAGCAATCCCCTATCAATTTATCTCAGTTTAAAGTTACCTGTGTATCGATTTAACGTAAATTGCGTATCGAAACTATCTATTACAGAGTAAAACGTTTTCCGATTCTTTCCAATTTATGTTTTTAACCAATTTTTGACATAGATGAATCACCATGTGTTTATCTGAGCTTAAAACTTCCCTAATATAATTTTCATGTATAATTTCAATTGGTAATAGCATGTCATTTCATGCACATTAGCATGAAAACCATTTTCAGTAAATTTGTTATTGGACGTTAACAAAAATTGATTTCTGCTACGTTTAATTCTATAGATAACAACAATTTTAAGCGCGGTCAATTTCACAAAGGAAAAGAAATAGGATCTAAAAATGAGGTTTATTCTGGGATCAATAGAAATAATTGCGCTCTGTTTTGGAAATCTTCCCTATTAGCACAAGATGCTGTACAATATTGCTACGATATCCTCACGATATTGTGCGGTATTCAGAATATCGAATAACATCGTGAGGATATCGTGCAATATCTTGTGCTAATAGGGTTGTAAAGCTTCGAACTGCTCTTGGGAACGATGGAATCAGCACCCAGAAAGAGTTGCTTAGTTACAAACCTTGTAATTTCGAATCGTAATAACACATCACAAGCACTACAAAAAATAACAAATACCTGCTTCGTTGAAATCGAGTCCCTAACCTATGACCCGCTTTTCCCAAAGCCGAGTCTTTTTCCAGACCAACACCGTCCTCAAGAGAGTCATAAGCCCTTCTTAATCTTTATTTTCACTAATAATATAGAAAAATATGTGTATGTGTGTTGACACTCTAAAGTGAAGACCGAAATTTGGCCCAATCATACTTTCGAGGTGGGAATGTGCTTATAGGATATAGTCTTTTGAAATTTTAAATAGAATATTAATTTAATCAAAAATTTAGGAAAACTTTGTCGTTTATTCTTTATAAATTCCTAAAATATTATAGCTTATAAATAATTTTTATATAATCGAAAAATTGAAAAAATTATCTTTTCGATTATACCAATTTAATTGCCGCACACAAATTTCTTTAAAAGAAAAAATAATATTTTTAACTATATTTTACAATAATAATTTATATTGCTGTAATGAAATTCATTTCGCTTTCATTGTTACTACAGATATTATATCCAAGGTTTTCTTGCATTGTTGATAACCAATATCTGAGGATTTGGCTTATTTTTTACATTTTCAGTAGGTTTCTTCTTAAAGTACCTAAGATTTTATTTTTTACGAATTTAGTTTTGTGGTAGTTACAAATAAGATTTAACTTCGAAAAGAAGCTATGTTGAATAGACATTTATAGTCTCTACAATTGCAAACACTATTGTTTTTTTCTGTGGTATGACTGTATGTCTCTAAAAATATAAAATCGCTTTTTGTGTCTGATGTCTTGCTTTTTCTTTGTAGAGGGATAATTTTTTTTATTAAATCATCAGTAAACAAAAATTCATAAATACAAAACTTATGATACATATTCGGTATAAAATGTCATTACGTCAGCTTTATAATTTCTTTGTGTTTATTATTGAAGCTTTATCTTGCCACATACCTCAGAGTGCGAATTTAATCATAACTGAAGTCAATATAACTTTTGGATTTATTTCAAATGAATTCATAGCACATTTTAAAAAAGTGGAGAAAAATTTGCAATTTTCACTGTAGTAGATACTGGAATTAATTAGGAACATACAAATTCACTCGTCGAGATTAAATACAGCTTAAAACTGGAACATGATATTTTCCAAAAATAGTCTTGCATATTTAACAAACTAGTCAATACTTTGTTTCATACAAACATATTGTTGGATTAAGTCGGAATCTATTTCCCTCTACAAATTCAGCTTCCCATGCACAGGGAAAGCAAAAGTGTAATCTAAACGGCGAACTCTATATGACCAGTAAAGCAGTCTGGAATGCTTTGAGATTATTCGAATATCTGATAAGTTTCCTGTATAGATTTAATGCTGTCAATGAATGAATGATCCTTATTCTTAGAAAATAATTATTTGGAAAACTAAACATTTCTCCAAAAATATATGTACTTCTGAACTGGCTTACATACATTAATAGATAATAAAGATCGTAGAACTCAATCATATATCTAAAAAATGAAATTTAATTTCTTAAAAATTGTCCAAAGTAACTAAATTTTAGAACTTAGCAGATATTTCAGATTTTGAAAAAGATACAGAACCACCTGGCGGGGCAACGTACGCCAACATCAAACAGATAATATTTTATAGTACCTGAAATGTCAAAGGCACTTTATGTTTTGTCTGGAGGATTCCATAAGAGGTACTCAGCACGTATATAATGTACTATGAATACATAGTTGCGAAATCCAGTGATATTGTCTTTATGCTTTTCCTACATACATCATTTTATTTAATGTAAGCAATTTTAATAGTAATATGAGTAAAATATATCTAATACGCTTTATGTTTTTATATACAGAGCATGTCGGTATCAATGATGAGACAGCTTTGTTGCATGAAGTTATCGATGCAATTTTTTACTGAAATCCTTTTTAGAGCGAAACATTATTTGATAAAGAGATATTAAATTTTAAAAATAATTTTACTAAATTAAGATAGCAATGCTTGTTACATGCACAGGTTGGTCGGTGTGAAAAGTTATTATTTATGTTCTTAGAAACGTATTTCAGTTGTCATTTTAGACAGTACTTTAAAAAAAAAACTGTTATTAAAAATTTAAAAAATTAATGAATATTACATAAGAAAGAACTTAGTATAAGCGATTTTAAAATAAATCAATTATTTAATGTTAGATAACAAATGTAACCTCTTTTATTAAATTTTTTTAGGAAAATAACTATATCTTCTTCTAAAATGTCATACATTGGAAAAAAGTGAAAAACTTATTGGATTAGTACCTTTTTCAAAACTGTTAGAATATTTAATTATCTTACATTATTTATTAAAAAGAATGAAGTAAAGAAGGAATAAAATGGTTCAGAAATATTGTTAACTAGAAAACAAAGGTAGCATTTCCCCAAAAGATTTGAAAAAAAAAATCGAACTATTCTTAATTATTGTTTTTCCAACTCGATTAAGTGATTATGAGGAAAAAATGTTTAGAAACTTCTAGATAAATGTAAATCAAATCAAACTTATTTTGTTTTCTTTAATTAAGTTTTCTTTGTAATAGAAGCGTTTTTCATCTAAGATTTGAGTAATTAGATCATTAAATCATGCTTGTTAATTAAAGAAAACTTTGTTAGATCTCTGTCAAAATAAAATTATTTTTCTAGTAATTACTTCTTTTTATTTAAAGTTGAAGTATTATGATTGATTAAATTGGTATGAAGAGAGATATAATTTTTATGAAGGATCTTCTAAACAATTCTATCAGCAGGATCTTATCATTTTTCTTCGGAAAGTTTCATGTGGCCTGAATAATTTGCTTTCGAGAAAAGACTCTAAAAAAACATTTGTAATATTTATAAATGGAATTAAGTGATATGAAAGATTACAATGATGAAATTCTAACAATTATACACAAATTGTTTCATCCCTGTTAGAAATATATTCTCTCGAAAAGTAACTAGAAAGTGACTAAACAGAATGAAGAAACTGCTTTAAATTTTTATCCCAATCGAATGCATATTTTAAACCTTACGATAGATGCAATATATACTGAAACGAAGTCCACTTTTAAATATTGTCTACCACGATTACTTAACTTACTAGTATGTTGCTACAAATATTCCTATGAACTGTTCTTTTTCTTTTTTGATTGAGGCAATATATTTCGAATCCTGATACCGAACATCTCTTTCTCTTCATCTGCTTCATGTTTCCACACGACCAAATTGAAATAGAACAAAATATCGTACAATATTTTGACAATATATTTAGTACAAAAATTTTGAATATTAATCATACTGAATAACATCTTCAATGTATTAATGTTCGGCGTCATCTTATTCTTCACCTATAAATCTATGCAGATGTTACAATTTTCTCTAAGATGGATCATAGGACAAGTAAATAAATTTTAAGTGATTAAATTGAAATAAATATTAAGGAAACAAACTTTCTACTGAAATTGTAAAATCGTTGAAATAACTTTCAAAAAAGAAAATAAATCGCATGGCCATTATTTGATTCAGTGAATTGATGTTTTCGAAAGCAAAACCATACTGTTACTAAATATTTAGTTCGTCCAGAAAGTAAGATTCCCAGAAACCGCAAAGAGACAAAAAACATAATTTTCTGTAAATATTTATTGAAACAGAATCAACACTCTTACAGCTTCATCTCGACATAAGAACCACTGGAATTAAAACACATGTCATACCATGAAACCGATTTCTGTACACCGGTGACGAAGAAATCCGTCGTCTGAGAGAGGAGCTAGCATGTGACACCCATCAATCAGCACGTTGTCGTCACGAGAAATGCTGCCAGACAGGCACCTTTTCAGGTGCTGGCACAGATGGTAGTCGGGTCAGAACAAGACACATGTGATGCGTCGTGCTGGCATTGTGTTGTTCTATAACAACAATCGCTTTCATGCGGTGCTGCGCGCACAACAACTGCTGCAGCACTTCCGGGGCACCTGAGAGACGTTTCACCATCCCGCCTATTTCCCCGATCTGACTCCCAACGACTGCCATGTGTTCCAAAACCTGAGAAGACTCCTGGTAAAGCAGCATTTTCCCAGTGACGACGGCGTTCTGACGGTTGTCACACGCTTGCTCCTCTCTCAGGCGACGGATTTCTTCGACACCGGTGAACAGATATTGGTCATGTGGTGTCTTGGCCTATGAGCCATCAAATGTGAACAAATAAGTGCAATGCTTAGGTTGACCTAAGTAATTTTATTTACACTTTCGCAGCTATAATTTAAATAACAAGTTCTTGTGTAAGCAATCTGGAATAAATGATTATTTACAAAGTTCGTTCATTCGAGTTCGCAGTTCGTTTGACGTTAAAGTTCGATCGAGTCAGAGTTCCACAAGAGATGGAGATCCAGGCTAATTTCTCTATCTGGGTGATGGCCTAAGCACGAGACTACAAGGAGTGCTCGAAATTCGATGAGACGAGATTTCGGAATAATGCTGATTCTCAGTCCTAGTTGTCAAAGTCCGAATCAATTCGGGACTTTAATTCAGAGCTGGTCACACAGCTCTTTTGCACTGGCGGAGACTGAAACCTCGTATCGAGCCTCTCTAATTCGGTTCTTCACCGCTCTCCTCGTTTCAACTCCAACACGTTGTTTTTGCCCCTCTCTCGAGGGGTGGAGCTCCGCCTCCCTTTCACTCCACTGGACGACCAGACTCCCGGGCGACCAACGCTTAACTTCTATGTCCATTAATGGTCAGTTCCGACCGTGGTATGGTTCCTGAGTTTCATAGCCACAGGAGCTATGCAGGTGTGACATGAAAGAGCACCGCTAATCTCCTGATAGCCGACACAAATGCGCTCTCTGACAGATATTTATTCCTGTGTATTGTGATCGCTCTCTGCTTGCAGTTCTTATCTTCGCGAATGTCTTCTTAATGACCGCCAGGTATGGCTGACTTGCGGTTAGAGGTTGAAGTGAAATGTACTTGCATCTCTTCTCTTGGGAAAATGCCCTCACGGGAAGGAAAACACCACGGGCTCAAGGTACGACACGTGCTTCAATTCCGTTGGTTCTTATGTTTAGTGGTAACTGAAAGAGTTCTGTATCTGCTTCAATAATTATTCCAGGTAATTATGTTTTGTGTCTTTCTGGGAATCTTACTTTCTGGACGAATCAAATATATTTTTCTGCTATTCAATCTAGATTCTTGACGATAAAACCTAAACCATTTTATTGAATTTATAGATATTTTGCCTTCCAAACTTAATTCATTCTTCTTTCACTTTTCTAAATAAGTGGGATGCTACGTCTAATTTATTTTTTGAAAATGAACTCACTCACATTGAGTGACTATTCTTGGATAACAGAAATGTATTTTTCAGTATTGATTGGCTTCGTACAATTCACGATTTAATGGAAAATAGCGAAATTCTTAGGGAATTTCATCGCATCAAAATTGAGTTCTCGAGGTATTTTCCGTTAGTATAAGGTTTTTCCTTAATTGGGACTTTTAGGGTATTTTGATTTCCCCATCAAAATACTGCAAATGGAAATAAATGATAATTTATGAAACAATGACATTTTAAAAGTTAATAAAATTTTAATTCTTATCAAAATTGAGTCTAAAAGTGCAAAACAGTTCTTTAAACTTAAAGGATTAATCTGACTACGTTGCATAAAATTTATCTATAATATAAATCATAGAAATTTAATTTTATTATTAGATTTTGGTCCTTTTTCGAATTCCATCATTAATTCCATGAAACCTATACATTTAAAATTACCTTATAACAATAGTGGATTCTGTTGTTGAATGACAAAGACATTTTCACTTGAAATAGGGCATCTTTTGATATGGGTATTTGACACTCGTTAACATTATGTAATTTCAAGTAATCGCTGAATGCTTTAAGCGAATCATGGATTCGATAAAACTCACCTTTCATGCCCGAGCTTAATCTCTTCTCTAAATCTTTTTAAATTGCTGAACCTTCATTTTTTTTCTAAAAAAATCATTTCGAAAATATATTCAACACAAATTATATGACAATAAGGAGATTTAACTTTTTAAACAAATAAGTAATTTCCATCCACAAATGTAAATTTAATTATACTTCAGCTGAGTATCATTTTAGATTAACAATGATTAATCTGTTAAATTTTGTTTATTACAAAAAACAATCACATGGCACACAGATAAGCTTTTTCCTCGTGGCTTTTTTCTTCATTTTTGTAAATAATGATCTTCAGAAACGATTTTATCAGACAATGAAGTCAACTCATGTTCACAAGATTCGATTCATTTTTATTTTGGAATTCATAACACATTTTATTGCAGGAAAAAAAGACATGACATCACAATATAGCGTAAATAACATGCAATGATATGAACAGTAAAATGTGTAACAATATCCGCAATTACTTTTGTCTTGTGACTATGACATAACGTAAATTGATCACGTGATTGTATTTTTATGTGTAATCAATTGTTCTGGAAGGAGAAGCAGTATTTTTTATCCCCACGTTCACTGCAAATTCGGTATTTATTCATAGAAACACAAAAATTTTGTTAGCGTTTTCGAATTTTTATGCAACATATAAATTCTCAAAATATATCAAATATTGCTTATCTTCCTACATTATCTGAAGATCCCGAAATAAGGACTAAAATGGTAGCTGATTGTGATTCGTTGCTGGACTCAAAAGTTATAAATAAATGCATCCTTCGGAATTCGAACATCGGATCTTTAGTACTGCAGTAAGATCCATTAAACTTCTGACTGCTTATCCCGCGATTTCCGCGGGTAGGAAATGAGTCTATTTTCTGCTGTATCCTGCAATTTTAGCGTGCTAATGCATTTACTAAGTACTTTTAAAACATTGAATCATATCAAGCAGATAAAGTAATAATTTGTGCATAAATAAAAATGCACTCGGCTCAACGGTATTTTAACATGTTTGCGAACGTTACATCGAAACAGTGATTTAAAAAAATTGACAGTCATAGGTTAATTAAAGTACCAAAGAGAATGACGCTAAATAAAGATGAAAGTTAATTTAAAAAGAAAATAATGATTTTCATAAAATAATATAAATCGCCTGTATTATGCCTATATTAAACCACTGCTTTGCTATGAATTTTGAATCAGAGATCGTAGAATTTAAAGTTGATTATTATATAGGGGAAAAAAAGAACCCCGAAATCAATAATGGATTATTGATGAATTGCTGAAAGGATTATTGGAAGAAACTGGTGAAAATAAAACAACATGTATATTGTTCTGAATCATTGAATTAATTAACATTTCAAGAGAATATATGTTAAAAGGCAAACGCAACCACCTGTAAAATATGATGAAACTGCCTTGGAAATCTTTCTAGATAAAGCGTTGTTAAATGCAGACATGAAAATTAGCATCAACTGACCCGTAGCATTGCTGGATTTGATTGCGCCAGGCGACTATCAACGTTTTTTTTTTCACTTTGTTAAGTAAAATCAGCAATAGTCTTTACGAGTATATTGTGTATAAAATTTTAAAAAAGTGTTTTCCAATTGTCTTCCAGTCATGCTGAACCAGTAATAGATCTAGTGATCGTCGTGTCCACGGTAGCGTGCAGATACGTCTACAGGCACGCCTATATCGAATTACGGAATGGAATTAGTATTTTTATTCCTCCAGCTACCCGTTCATGGACGGCATCAGAACCCAACATTCTAATGATTAATATGCATTCACATTAGTTGGGATTACAACGAAGATTCTGTTGTCATACTAAATCTCTTTAGCCATCAATCACTTAGCTGGTACGTAATATCTTACAGTATTAGGCTAAGGCCATTCAAGGGGACCTATTGTAAACAGTGTGTCTACATGTTCTTAATTATTCCCAAGATTCTTATACAAAAATTCTGTTGAATTTGATTTTCAGATGTTTAGTTATGAATTAGTATCGTCATATCACGGATTGTAAAGACTTAAAACCGAAAATACCTGCAAGTTCCTAACTAACAATTTCTAAAGAAAATAAAGAATATTAATTTTGATAATGTAAAATTTTAAATACATCAAAAAAATATGTCGAATAATCAAAATTATTTTCAGAAATATTTTCACAGTGCTGAAATTGCTTGTTACTCACATTACTTATTTAAATTTCATCGAAATCTGTGCTAGTACATACTGTGTTTGTTTGTAGCTAGTTAGTAATATCTTTATATTATTCTCTCACCATAAAGAAAAACTTCAATTTTAAATTAGTCTTCCAAAAATAAAGTAAATTATTTTGGTATTTTGTTTAAAGTTTCTGAAGTGAAATATAAAATAGAAAATTGCCTACGAATTCTATCTCACAATTTCGAATTTCTAAATTTGCTGTATGAAGGCAGTGAAAGGAAAAAAAACATTCTTGATTA
Organism: Araneus ventricosus; assembly: GCA_013235015.1. Classification (NCBI taxonomy): domain Eukaryota; kingdom Metazoa; phylum Arthropoda; class Arachnida; order Araneae; family Araneidae; genus Araneus; species Araneus ventricosus. The sequence goes on along the minus strand of BGPR01024678.1, from coordinate 6,388 downwards.
TCGAAAAAGGTGATATCAAATTTAGTGGAAGTTACTTATTGCTTGTTGAAAAGTAGTAAGAAGTAAAAAGACTAAAAATATAGCTTTGATGCAGACAAAGATAGTTGTTTGTCTGAAAGAAAACTCATTAAGTGATATCGAAAGAATCATAATTGTATGTTTGAAAAACTGTAAAACTCATTAATATTTTTTTTTACATTACGAAAAGCTTTCATTGATTTTTCAGTTAACTACTCTCCTTTTTTTCTAAAATATTTAATCAGGCGTTAAAAAATTATAGTCTTAAATGCTTTTTGTCATGAAACGTTTATCTAGGAAGCGTATCCATTTAAAGTCTGACTTTCAGTTTTATAGGTTAATACACCAGCTTCAAACATTTATTATGGAAGTAGGTCATCAAAGAATAGAGGTAATACTATTACTACATACAAAGAAAAAAAAGGCGAATATAATATTCTGGACCTTCAGCTGATATTTCATTTTTCTTTTTTAATATGCGCCGTCGACAGCGTCAAGACTGGACCAAAAAATAGAAATGAAAAGATAAAAAAATATTGAATCTTTTTGACCTATTCAGATTTATTTCTGTTTCATCAGATAGAACCCTTAATCATTTTTTATCTTTTGTTGGTCTTTCCTTGGCCCAATATGGAAACTCTCATACATGAAATTTCATTATCTTGGGTATCATTTTTCATTCTACATAATTTATATGTTGATTTCCCCAAAATATTCTGAATATGTTCTTCTGTGCACACCTATTCTCAATTTTAATATTATTTTCTCTACTGACAAATTTTTATTTACAGCAACTCTGAAAATTGAACATTTTGTTCTTGATAAATTTCGCTTGCGACCGCTGCTATTTTGTTCCTCGTAAAGAATAATATTCTATGCATAACATCTGTTACAATAGAACTTTAGCTTCCATTAAGACGTCAGGTTTCAGAAACATTCATATCCTCTACTTTCCAGATGTGGATTTACCCTATTTTAAAATCTGAAAGGACATTCGATATACCCAGGCTCAACAAAGCATTCAACACAAAATTTCCTATCCAAATATGCGTCACGTGGTATTTTATAAACATGTCGAAAAATCCAAATAAAATTTCGACATGCAGGAAACAAACTAAAAGCGAAGAAAGTGAGAAACCGTAAACCACGGTAATATTTTGTATCATCCTAAAAACACAGAATGCTACATCTTTAGCACGTCCTAATTAATAAGTGTTAACTAGGGATACTTTAGCCTACGTGATTTTCTCAGATTGTGAGATAATTGGTAATTTATATGTGCCATTTTCATTTGACATTTCGTCATATGGTCTTTTGGAGGGAATTTTCATTTCAATCTGAAAAGCCATCGTAATGGTGTGTAGGTAAATATGTTTTGGGGATCCAAAACTAAATTTTCACTTTTTCACTCCTCAGCGGATTGGAAGTTCACTATTGAAGATATGATGAATTAAAATATTTCTGAGTTTTAAGCTAATTTCTATCTATAATTTGATATGCATTATCATAATTGTAAGTGGTTTAATTTTTTGATTATTTAGAAAAAGTCAAGAAGTTAGGAGTACTTGACAATACTAAAAAGTTACTACCGTTTCGATATCGCAGCCGACCGAAGAACTTTGTGTGATTGGGATCCATTTTCTGGTGCGGCGGAATTTGTCACCGGTACGGCAACTCAAATATAGAGACTAATTATTTAAAAATAGTTTAAGTATTTATAAAATACAATTCCTTATAAATGTAATAATTTTAAATAATGCAAATAATTATTTTAGAAAGAATTTTTAAAGTAACTCAAATTTTTTATTCCGTTTCTTCCTAGCATGTGAAAAAACCCGATTTTTATTTATTTATTGTTTTAATACAAATATTTTACTAGAACTATTTGTCATCGTTTAGTTCTTTTAACGTTTAGCCATTTCAATTGAGTTCGTCTCTTTATTTGATTTGAATATTCTCGAAAAAATATTTTTCTTCTTTTTACTTTTGTTTCCATTACAATATTAGGAGAACCGAGTAAATATATTTAGCTCCTCCTATTTTTTGTCCTGTACAACATTTTTTAAATCCTGTCTTTTCATTTTGTTACTATTATGTTCTATTCTAAATTTGTCCAAACCATGCAATTCTTCAATGCGCTAGTGAAATTGCAAGGTTCACAGTTCCATTGTTATAATTTTCATCATTTAATTAAGTAAATATTTTATTTATTTATTTAATTTTGAACTAATTTTAATTTACTTTAATAACAAGATTTAATTTAATCAGTAGACTAATTTAATTTATTAACTAGAGAATATGAATAATAAAAATTGCGCTTTATAAATGCCATATTATTTTATTTTAATATTAATGCCAATAGCATTTTTTTTGATCAATAAGACCTTTTCAATTAAGTACTTTTTTTTAACTAATATCTGAATTCCAAATACATTCCAATTATCGAAAGAATTTAAGTACTCTTTGGATTTAGGGTCAAGTATCCCTAGCTTAGAGTCAAGTATCCTTAAGGTTAGGGATACTTGACTCTAGATGATTTCATGATATATGTTTATTATGTGATTAAATGATATATCAGTTTAGTATAAGTGCATTTGTCATTCTTAAAAACATATCCTCTTATTATTTTCGAGAAATATAAGAAAAATTAACATTAAGGTCGAGTATCCCTAACCTCTCCTTAAGGGATAGAATAAGCATTCATTAATTCTTGAGGTCGTGTTCATAGCGATAGCCTAAATAGAGTGTCACGTTATTGATCATATAGCTTATATCTTATCATTACTTGGGTACAAAGATATTTCCAGAACAATGGTAAGCATGTTGATTTAATGACAATTAATAAATATGATTTAATATAAGTAATATATTTTTAAAATCTTACTAAACAAATTTCAAAAACGTAGAAGGAAAATAAAATATTAATTAAATTTACTCTAGTAAGTTAAACACAAATGATTCTAAAATAAATAGAAAATAAATTATAAAGAGCCTGAGTTCCAATAAAAGTCATAAATGATGTCATCTAAATTATAATATAAGAACAAGAATTGTAGTATCAGATAAATCATAAAATAATAATAGTTTATTATTTTAAACAGCAAAAGAATTAAACTTGCCATCGCGAACTGAAGTTGCATGATGCTCTGTAGATTAAAAATCTGAATTGGTTCGGGATACTTTAAGTTTATAGTGAGAGCAGGAATTAACTCCAATCAAGATTTAGTCGTGCATTTAGAAAGGGAAATCGATTACCGAAAGCATGGAAACCCCAGTTTTGAAATCAAATCTTAAAAATGTTAACTGGTTTTAAAAGTTCAGCTTCTTTCTCTGTCACATATCATATACATCTGACAGAACTACTAAAAGTTCGCTTCCGATTATAAATATATATATCGTCTTTAAGTACATTTATGAAACTTATGACATTTATTACTGTACAATATTTTCAACTGTTTTGCAATGTTTCAAGAGGAAACAGAGCATCTTGAATTATTGTTTTGTATACTCATTTCTAGGAACTCGTTGACTATTTTCTTTGGCAACTGTAAGGGGAAAAAAGAGATTGAAACATCAAAGGAAAAGCGAGGAGAGATGGAATGGAAACTTTTTTCAAGGGACATCAAAGAATCAAGAATCACGATGGAATCGGTGACACATGCCTGACCTCTCCTTAATTATCTACCATTGTTGAACCTAAGGTTCGGCTTTGTGCTTGTTTTATTAGTATTCTTCAGAACTTTGAAGTTTTTTTACAAATCACATGTTTTGCGTTTTACTATGGAAATGAACAAAACGACATTTCTGGAAGTCAAGATAAATTTATGATGCTAATAAATTGTAGATAACATAACGACGAAAAGGAAATAAATATTTCAAAAACATTCAAGAAAAGGTCCGTTTGAATGCATTGTTTCAGATGGATTTCTCAAATGTGACAAATAATTTTGAATAGCTACCTGAATTTTCCTTTTATTGCAACTAGTCATTCATAATACTTGTCACATGTTCTAAGCATCATTGTGCAATACTTATATATGAGTTTTCTAAGTGATAATAAGCAATGCAAATTTTTTTGAAATGAAAATTGACAGACTGGTTTGATTTAAAATGAAATATTGAAAATTCGCCATATAAAAAGTAAAATAAAAGTCAACTTTATACGAAACTTAAAAAGTTAATGAAACTTCCCTGCAATGAAATAAATATTATATTTTTGTTTATAAACGATTATTTGATACGCGAAGAAAGAAATTAATTGTGGATTCTTATTATTTGATGTAATTTAGCATTCCTTTATTGAAAGTTTTGCAACACGAGAAAAAAAACTTTTTTTCAATTCTGAAAACAAGGAATTCGAGGGACTCTGAAAAAAGGAACAAGCAATAGATATACCATTAATGGCTGTGTTAAAGTTAGGAAAATATTTGTATAAAGCTTGAAGGTTGGTCTATTGAGTCACTGGCTGATTTTTTTTCTCATCAAATAATTTAAATCACTCAATTCTGAAAGGAATAGAAATAAACAAAAATTTACGTGATATAATACGTGATAACATATTAAACGAAATAAACTGTGTCATATTTTCGAATTATTATGCAAAGAATGTGGTTTCCACTGAATCAATTTCACGACTCAACATCTTGAAACCTTAGTACAGCGTCCTGCTATAACATTTGTAAAAACCTAACAAAAAAGTAACTTGGAAGCAAGCTGGAAAGTTATTTAAAATCGTGAAATGCTGCAAATTCATCATATTATAATTGTAATATTTTCAGAACATACAAAATGCATAAATTTAGGTTATTTATTATTCTTAACTCTCTGAACATGTCTAGAGTGAGAATTCCATTGCCTCAAAACCTGGAGTGAATTTTCGCTCACAAAAACAGAATGGAATCGTCACGTTCTTTACAGAAATTCCAGGAGGTCAACACCTATGGATGCCCGATCAATTGTCAGCAAAGAAAGGAACTACATTTTTCCTAAAAAATTCACCCAGGCGTCCGAAACCGGCTGAGTCCTACTTCTATCGAACGGGCGGTTTGAGGCGGCATAGGACTCATAGAGTTAAAGTAAAATGAAACACCATGTATGATATATATTATCCAGAATTTATCGCCAGTGTTTCCTCGAAGCTTCCATTTCTTTAGTGGGGAAAGTTAGAGAATATTTTCCCTTCAATTTGTTATCATTCATTTGTTTGGCTTTAGTATTTATTTTGTGAGTATCTAAAGCTTCTCTTTCGAAATTTTTTTTGATAACTGCCAGCTTCAGATAAAGTTTTACTTTTGAGATGTTATTTATCATTGTGGCTAATTAACAGAAAATGGTGCATGTTATATTCAAAACGCTTTTACTTTTCATTTCAGTTCTGATTTTTTACATAAAATAATTTGACAAACAACATCCTGTCAATTTGTTTTAACGTGAAACACTTCTGTAAATCAAATGAAGCTTTAATGGCCAATTATTTTAAACCAATAAATTTACGCTTTTATAAATAATCTTTATAGTTGACTAAGCATACTTACTAATATCTACTCTGAACATAGAAATCTCAAAAATGCTACGAACAGGAAATCTTTAAAAAAATATACAAATTAATACGAATACTTTGATTTGAACTGAAAATAAAAAATGGAAAAGGTCGGTTCCGCCACTTAGTGGGTTAAATTTAATTATCGATCTATTAATCGAAATTGAATGGACATGATTAAAACTGTATGATTACCTAATTGCTTACGGACAGAGTTTCATGAATATAACGAGTTCAATTCGATTTGCATTAATAACTAAAGTTCTGCGTAAAAATGTGCATGTGTAAGATATTGAAAAACCATTTGAGAATGCTCATTTCAACGTCTTTGATTTTTGAATGAAATGTCCCTGTTGCATAATAAATGATAGTTAAACTAAATGTGAATAAAGAAGTAATATATTTTGGAATTCAGTTTGTATTCATGTCCATTACTTGTATATAAACAGAGAAGATGATTATTTTTAGAAATGGCTGAATTTTATTTCCTAAGAAAAAAATTAAAGTTTATCTTGCTCTAAATAATGCTACTTATCATTTTCTTCAACAAAGTAAATTCAGACAATTTCTGTAAGCTTTTTTTTCCAACTTTTAAGTGCATTTCCTAAAAAAATTAATCACATTGTTCCGAAGATAAATAGACTACGAAAAAATTCTTTCACTTGTTTGTCATAAGAAATTGCTTCTATATCACTGTACGTTAAGAATTGTGCACCTTGTTCAAATTCGACAAATTTCAACCTATATAAACGACCGAAATATCAGTGTCTTGCAATTTTGATACGTGACATTGAAGAAGATTGATTTTACCATCACAGATACGCTTCGAAC
>BGPR01024677.1:0-17023 GCA_013235015.1 Araneus ventricosus | reverse complement strand
TGGCTCACACCGTTGCTATAGATCCAGTCACGAAGGCTCATTCTTCACTGAAGTGAGTTGACTGTACTGTGTTGCTGTTCTCTCTCTGTCTGTATGAGACGAAACTGACAAAGGCATTCGTATAAATACGTTGGCCAATAGTGCGCCCGCAGGACAATTACATCTTCTCTGCATACGACAGGAAAGAATAAAGCCCCACCTTCCGCCTCATGGCAAGGTGAGAGATGAACTCATTAGATGTTTGACCACAGTTGGAAATGTAATCTCTTCATTAAAAAGGGGAAGCAAAGTAGGGTAGATTTTAATTGTTGTATGCCCGCAATCATATTTGGAATGGAAGGCAGCAAATGAGATCGGCTCTGTTCCTATTGCAAAATTCTCCACTGATGATAATTTTTAAACTGCATGGAGCCCATTATTTACACTGAATTAAGGGCCTTCATAAGTAGTTAAAGAAACTATATGTAATCACAAATGTTCTATTACTATTCCCAACTGCAAAATACTGTTGTAGGATAGCAGCAGTTAGATGCTTACGACTATGCTTCATTCTACAAAATTCATGTTCTTACTTACTTGATGTCAGCTATAGTATTTGAATGCCCTATTTAATCTTTTGCGGCAACAGAACGTCAGAATGTTATAGTGTGCAAATAAACAACTTAAAAACGAGCAAAGAACTTGGAAAAACATTTAGGGTCTCGGTGGTCTGGTGGTAAGATCTCGGCTTCAGCACTGGAGGGTTCCATGTTCACAACCCGATTCCGCCGTACCTTGTATGATAGCCTGACGTCGAGTGTCAAACGTCCTCCTGTTGGTGTGTCGCGGAAGTTTGGAGAAGGGGATGCCGGCTTAGGCCTCGTCTTCATCATTTGATCAAGGCTCAAAATTATGACGCCCGTCCAAAATTGCTCTCTTTCTGTATAAGCTCTAATTGCTCTCGTTCTGTTCAGAACTAAATAATATCGCACTAAACTTGGAAGCATTTTTTCACTTGATCATTATTTTGCCGACGTCGTTGCTGACCAACGATAATAAACATGAGTCACGAATTGACCCTGTTATGCTCTATATTTTACCTTTTGGATCAGATAACAATAAAATATAACAGAATTAAAGATAAATAACTGAAAACAAGAACAAAATTTTGAAAAAAGATTGTCACTGACCCTCATTTTGAACACGTCATTCACGCCCCCGACCAACGGGGGCTCTAAAATTTGGGGTCTCGGGTGTTTTACATGCAATAAATGGTGTAGTAATTATAACTCAAAGGCCATTTTTTCTGCCAGAAGTGAAATTTTTTTCAGCTAACCAACCGCAGTATTCATTTATTTTTGTTTTCTATCCGAGAGTTCATAGTTCCATAGAGTTAAAAAGTTCAAAGACCTGAAAAAATAATGAAAGGTCAATAATCCGTTATCTTTGGAATATCATCAACTAGCATTTTGAAATCCAATGTAGAAAATTTTGTGAAAAACAAGTTGGAAAATATATTAAAACTTCATTCGAATACCTTTAAATGAAGAAAGGAGTTTCGAGTTTATCATTTCATAAATAGAATTAATTAAAGAATTTGCTTCTGTAATCACCTTGAATGAAATGTGCCTGATAAAATTCATATATTAATTTTGTTATTCTTGGAAAATAGTATGGAAAATTCCAAGAATATCCAAAAATATAGCAACGTTCGTTATTTTCCCATTTCGAAGCAATTTTCTGGAGCACGATAATTAAATCTGAACTTTATTTTTTGTTTATCTGAACAATGAAAGCCAATTTTGCATTTGCTATTTTAATTTCAAAAATCATTAATCTTCATGAGAATATTTTCGATCGGATGACATTTATTTTAGAAACTATTATCAAAAAAATGTACTGGAAATTGGGAAAATTGTTTTTGACATCTAATCAAATATTTAAAATGCTGCCATTTTGTCTAAAAATAGCCATTTTCTGAAATATTTCTAATTTAAAGTGATTGAAGATAGGCAAGAGGAGTAATTAACCCTTTTTGAAGAGATCTGTTCTTTCTTTTTACCTAATTTTCACGGTAAAAATGATCTGAATGTTTGTCAAAGCTATCGAGTTCAATGACAGAAAATGACTAAAAAATGCCATTGACCAAGAGAGTTATTAGTGTCATTGATTACCATAGTACGATCTAGGTCTCAGAGCTTTGATTATATTTTATCTCTTTGTACATAGTTCAATTAATATTCCGATTTCATTTCGTTAATTATTTTACATATTTTTAATTAAATGGTATCTTTTAAAATATTTATTTTTACTTTGGAAACCCAAATAGGATTTTTATATTTGTGTCGAAAGTTTTAAATAGATTAAGGATTTTGATAGACGTATAAATATAGTCTTTTAAAAGATTTTTTTATTGATTTTCGCAAATGAAAATGCAGAAGAATCCATAAGTGCATAGGTCAAAAGATATTTTAAATTCATATAATATAACAGCGTCTATTACTTTCTAACATCTGCCTGCTTCTATAGTATCACGTTTACTTGAAAATAAGATCTGTTCTTATATTTTTCTCAGTAAGATGTTTAATAAAGTTAATAGTATTTTCATGGGAAGCCTAATTTTTTCATGAAACGAACTGCATTTAATTGCAGCTTATATTACAATTAGTTTTTAAGTACGAGGTGATTATATTCAAATTTAATCTACATAGACTAACTTAGAACCCATTCCGGTTTAAATATTCCGTTGAAACTTGTTTATACATATTATATGAAATCTGCATGCTTCCTCCATTGACAGAAATATTCAGAAATTCTCATAAAGAGAAAACACAAGTCCGGAAAGCGAGGGGTTGTTGAAATCAAAGTGCATCTCCAAAGTGATCACGGCACGATTCCATTACTGGTCGGTCAATAGGGTTGCAAAAATATAATGTCGCTTTCCTGCATCACTAGTCTTATGCTTGGGAAGATACTTTTACAGGGGTAGGTATGAGATGGCCGGGCCTGGACACCTGACTTGGCGACGAACCCCTAAGCTTAGAGAGGAACTTGACTACCATTTTTGTGACCTTGGCGGCAAATTTGGCGTCCTTGGTGTCAAATTGATGATTCCAGAATATGCGACCCTTCTCCCGATATCTCTATTAGGAAAGAAAATACGCTTAAATCTACGAGAAAACTCTATGTGGCGTCACGGCCTGTCGGGGAGAGTATATAAGGGCATCGCTTACATCAGAGAGTGGAGTGTTGACCGACTGGAACGACTTTGGAGTTTCGTCTGCAGTGCGAGCTAGAAAGCCGGTGAGCTGAGCGCTATTGAAAGTGCTGTTAGTGTCGTTATCAGTGATTTGCTGACTGTTTGTGTCGCTAAATCTCAAAGTGCTGAACTATTACTGCCTATGAATTGTCGTGTATTTACGTTGCTAATCTGCGCAAGATCTATTGTTTCCTGCTACCTGTGCTACGTGTTTTCCTGCATATTTGTGAATAAACCTTCATTCTCCATTATCCTGCGAGTTTAATTATTTACACCATACACCCACAGAACGATTTTTGTAACAATATGGAGTCTTAAACACCTTGCATGAGGACAATAGTAAACGGGTTTTATATAGATTTGAGTAAAATTCCTTTAATTTCATCCACCGTGTACTTATCTCAAAGATTTACATATTTAATTATATATTAATGAGGAAGGAATAAATTTTGACTTTTTGTCATTCCTTTCCACAGAAAATCTTGTTCCTTTTTGAACTAAAAATGGCGTGTGGTTTCTGATGAGTGAGCCATTTTAGTTCCTTTTCATTTTGAATAATTTCTTAACAAATTGTTCTAAGTATTGGTAAACTTTTGGTTTTTCTATAGTTCTTGTTGTACTTTTTAAAAAAATTTCTGTTGAAGCAATTACTTTTTGCTGCTGCGTTTGCACGCAAAAACGTCTATTGATTTCATTACTTTTCATTTCATCATTGTTTTTCTTTTAATTTATTTTCTTTTAATTTAAATTTCTATTATTAATGAACGTTAAATTTTCCGAAGGAGCAGTCAAATATTTTTTTTATCAACTATTGAATTTATATCTCCAAATATACTAGCTGTTCTGTGAACAGTAGACCTCTCCCCCCCCAAAAAAAATCTGTTCTTCATCGCAGTCTTTAAAGATTTATCCAGAGTTATCAAATACTAAAATTAGCAAGAGAAATCAAACGCGAAAAAAGCAAATTGGAAAAATGGATTCAAAAAATGAAAATTGCGTGTCTAAGACCAAAAAATAACAATAGTTTGAGAACAAAAAATATAAAAGATAACATTAAATATTAAGGACTCTTGAAAAAGTGCAAGGGCAGACTCCTCCATTTTGTTTTAGTGTTTCACTTTGTTCTTCTTTATCCAACGTTGTCATTCATTTTGGAGCCAACATTGTTCCTAGGATGACAGTTATCATAAATTGTCTCTCGAGGAGATACTTTATTTGTCCCCATGAATACACTGTCTTACAAACTTACATTTATAATCTAAAACGAATCAACACCAATCTATTTTATAATCTTAATCCAATCAACACCAATTCATATTCATAATCTTAAACCAACTGAACACCTATATTATACACAAATTTTAGTCCCGCTATTTACAGCACAAATACATAAAGGGACTTGGCACCCTAAGAATTTCTAAAAATCTATGAAAATATCGATTTTCCAATTTTGAGTGGAATATGATCCTTGAACATTTGACTTAATAATCTGAAAGTTTCAAAACATTCAGACAAATATTTAGTGAGATATGAAGTTATTTTGTCTAACACGTTATCACGTGCCACGCCTGTCATGTCCACGGAGCTTTTTGTATTAATTCAGGCATTAAGTATTTGTGCACGCTATATATATGTGTTAACTGTAACCTTTTATAATTGTTGTTTTGAACGAGAGTTTTTGTTTAAGTTTGAGTTCAGAGTTCTACTAATAAACGTTTTGTATAGAAAATGTCTGGTTATTTCTCGTATTGATTCCAGAACTATTTCAAAGCCACGGTTTTTTAAAGGCTATTTTTCCTTTAAGCAATTGCAGTCTTTGATACGCTGCTAGCGTAATAGAGTTATTTCTTTGTATAACGAATAACATAATAACGCCGACTTCAATGTTTAAATCATGCACATTTCGTGTGCAAGTTGCAGAGCCACCTAATTTTTTCCATGAAAGCAAAGGAAGACAGTTATTTCAGAGTATAATGGTTTATTCATTGTTTGTTTACTGTTTTACTTCTTTAGCTTTTTATTATTTATTGAGCATTTTTGAATCATCATCGCTACTTTCGCATTTCTTTTTGTTTGAATTCTTCTTTGTCAATGAAATTTCAATAAAATGGTTTAAAGTCTTTGCTGTGTGATAATAGATATTTGATAAATAGAACTGCAGATCATTTATTAAATAATCTGACTAAAAAAAATCTGAAAAGAGTGAAATTTTTATAATTTTTTTGAAATTTTTCTAATTATCACTATATATGATGACGCTCATTAATAATTATGGTAATAATCTATCCTATTAAAATTCGAAGGTAAACAAACGTATGTATGTATGTCCGGCTATCTTCTCACCAACCGCTGAACGGAGAAGCACGCGGAAAGTACCAAAAGATGGGGAATAATCCAAGGAATCCATTTAGGCCAATTAAATTCCGAAATTACAATTAGTTAAAAAGATATTAATTAAAAACGTCAAAATGAATGAATTGACGTGCTGCCATCTATTGGCAGAATGGTGAATCCATTCACGGCGGATTCTTTTTTTTCTCTACTATTATTTTTCGCATCCGGTGTTGCATTTTTTTATTTATTTAACGGAAGTTGTTATTTCTTTTTTGAGCGAGCTTCTGTGTTATTCTGTGTTTGGATTTATTAACAATTGAAAAAAATCGTTTTCTTGCATTTCTTTTCTTTTTTTTGTCGTACGGTGTTTCGCAACGTTTACGTTTTTGGGGGAAAATATTTATTCATTTTTAATCCGTTTCCTTCATTATTATTCGTTTTATTTTTTCTTTTGCAAAACAAATATCATGCTAATCTGTTTTAATTTATAAGCAAAAGAATTCTCGCATTTTCATTCAAACCAAACTGCTTTAAGGTAGTAAAAAGGCTAGAACTGAAAGTTTTAATCCAACAAGAGAGGATTCCAAACAGATTTACGTTTGTTGGGGAAGCTTAGTGACAATATTTGTAGGGAAAAAAAAACAGAGGCGGGAATATGAAAAAAAATGTCGATTCCGAGAAATGCTGGGATATAAGGTAATTAAAAGGTTGGATTTAAAAATTTTAATTAAACAATATAGGATTCAAAGGATTTTTTACGTTTTGGGGGAAACGTAACGTTTACGTTAGCGACAATATGTGTAAAAAAAAATAAACCGGAGGCGGGCATATGAAAATTAGTAATAAAAAGACTAGATTTGAAAGAATATTTACATTTGTCGGGGAAAGTAAGTGACAATATTTGTTGAAAAAAAAACGGAGCCGGACATATGAAAATATGGATCCCAAGGCCTCACATGATCTCACTTCTCTCCGCCCGGGAATATAACATTATTCAAGATTGCCCGTGCAACGCCGTGCCATGCAGCTAGTATATATTAATAAAATAGATACCTTAGGACTTATAAATGTCAGGTTATTGCTCTGAAAAAAACTAGCTTGATATAAGTTGTTTTTATTACAATTTTATTGTGTTGAAATCTTTAAAGCTGTTTTTCTCAGTTTGCTTTTTTCCAAAATTGTGTCTGCTACAAATTGCTAAAAGTCCATCCCATTTTATTCTAATTACTTGAAATTTTTTCTGTTCAATCAGAAATGTATGCTTAATAGAATTAGGGATGGAATTTTAACAAATTTGATTAGTAAAATTTTAAAAAATGTACAGAGTGAAAAATTCTGATACTTTCAAAAATCAGAAACTAATATTGATATCAGAAAACCGATATCGATTTCTGTTAGGAACATTGAGAGATCCCTTTCATAAAAATTTGGAAAAAAAATATTTAAAATTGTATGAGAAGAAGCATTTAAAAAAAACTTATTTTTTTTTAAAAAATAAAATTTTTAAGTTTGTAACTCTTGAACCCGAAAAATATTTTAGAAATTTAAGTTTCCTCACAGTTTACATCTATCTACTACAAAATTAAAAAAAGTTTGATCAAAATTGTAGAAAAAAAAATTCCAGACATACACAACATACTGGATCAGCTGTTAGTAAATTTTACATTCGAGAGTGGAGGTAGCCATCACTTTTGAAAATGAAAAATATTCTAGAAGTTTAAGTTTCTACACAGTTTACATCTATCTACTACAAAATTTTAAAAAGTTGGATCAAAATTGTAGGGAAAAAATCTTTCCAGACATACATAACATACTGAATCAGCTGTTAGTAAATTTTACATTCGAGAGTGGGGATAGCCATCACTTTTGAAAATGAAAAATATTCTAGAAGTTTAAGTTTCTACACAATTTACATCTATCTACTACAAAATTAAAAAAAAGTTGGATCAAAATTGTAGAAAAAAATTCTTTCCAGGCATACATAACATACTGGATCAGCTGTTAGTAAATTTTATATTCGAGAGTGGAAATAGCCATCAAATTTTTAGAGCATGAATTATTTAGGTAGAATCGTGGAAACATAAAGAGAAATGCACGAATAGAGGGAACTAACAGGGAAAAGCAACTCTCAGCATGGAACACTAGGATCTTATCTCTCTCTCAGAAACACAGTTTATTCAGTAGGAATTATTTACCCACATCTTTGTTTCATCAGCATTTACAAGATTGCTTTTATCAGTGTTAAAAAAATTACAATGATATGTCTGCTTTTATCAGTATTAACAAAATTACAATTAAATGACTTTTTTTATCAGTATAAACAAAAATGAAATTAAATGTCCGCAGTTATTAGTATAAAGAAAATGACAATTCAGGCCACCAGGGACCTTCAAAAGCATGTTTTAAAATTTTTATCTAATCAATTTGAAATTTCGGGGCATTAATAAGAACACTAAGTTTCACTGCAAAATATTTATTTATTTCTGAGTTATGGGTTTAAATGTAGTTTTTAATAACAATTAATAGCCTTTATGATAAATGTTCCAGGCGTTTCAAATTTTGTTTAAATTTTATGATATTCTACATAAGTATAAAAAAATATATGGGGAAGAATTTTTGGCATTCATATGGAAGTTATTTTGTTGTTAGAGCTTAAATATTTTCTTCTATATCAAATATTGGGCATATTTTTTTCAGAAATCCATAGTTTCGAGTTTTTATGTGACTTCGTTTTGGAGTTGCTTACTGAGTCATAAAAATTAATCCCAATTTTTGTGTGGGAAGGGTAAGAGTAACTAATGAAAAATTTTAGAGTGATTTTGGAGCGCCTGGAATATTTTATCATAAATACCATTAATTGTTATTAAAAATTGCATTTATATCTATAACTCAGAAATAAATGAATAATATATTGCTGCGAATTTTTGTGAGTTGGCTTACATAGTGCTGTTATTAGTGCCTGAAAAATTTCAAATTTATTAGTTAAAAATTTTAATAAATGGTTTTGAAGGTCCCTGGTTCCCTTAAGTATATCGCTAATGCCAAATTGAGGGGCCACGGTGGCCTAGTGGTAAGGTCTGGGCTTTGGGGCCGGAGAGTTCATTCACGGCACCATTAACCCTATGAGCCCTATCCCGCCTCAAATCGCCCGTTCGACAGAAACCGGACCCAGGCGCCTGGGTGAATTTTTTAGGGAAAATGTAGTTCCTTTCTTTGTTGATAATTGATCGGGCAATCATAGGTGCGTACCCCCTGGAATTTTTGTAAAGAACACATGACAATTCCATTCTGTTTTTGTAAGCGAAAATTCACTCCAGGTTTTGAAGCAATGGAATTCTCTCTCTAGGCGGGTTCAGAGAGTTAAATCTTTTTTCGTTTGTTATCCACTTTACTTTTTCTCCACAGCGTTTTCAATGTCTTTTTTTTAAAAAAATAGCTATAGTCGACTGAAAACTCCCAATTTTTTAGCAGCATCAACTTGCCTTAGTTTTTTTATCTATTTCCGAAATTATTGGAAATTTTTCTTCAAATTTCGGTGTTTTAAGCCGCGCTATCTTAGATTCAAGTTGTTAACACATAAAAAGCAAATTTCAAGGAACAAGTGGTCATTCCGAATGCAAATGAACAGGTTAGTAAAACAGGTTAGTTTCCCACTAGGAATCATGGGAAACAAACATGTGTGCACATTCCAATCGCTAGCCCCCTCCCACGTGCTACAACAGGCTCCGGTTTCTAACCCCGGCCCGCCGATTAGTCGTTTTCAAGCGGGAAAAATCAGGAATGTACTGTAGCAGCTTTTTATGGAGGGAAAATTATTGTTATAGACAGGTGAGTCTAAAAAAGTGATTATCGCTACATGCAAGTTGAAAATACATTGATTAAATAGGAATTGTGCCGTGACCAAAGAAAACATCGTTATAGGCAGGTTTATCGTTATAGACAGCATCGATTAACATACGTTCCACTGTATTACGAGTACTGGAAAATATCAAAGAGAAAATAAAGGTTTACTTTAAAAATAAGTCGATTCCAGTTTTCTCGAAAACAGACGTCGTATTGGTGCACACCTTATAATAAGTCTACACACCACACACCAGGGATGATTGGGTTTAACGAACTAACTCTAGGTTCACAATCTCAGAACCTGACAAGTAGTACCGAAGACCCTGTCTAAAAAATTGATGTTAACTGATTAGATATGATTCCCTGGAAGGTAAATAAAAATTAAGATGAAAGGGAAAAAATTTTTAATTATGTCCAATTAAATGTCTCAATTATTCATCTCCATGCACTGCGTTCATTCATCCTTTTTCTCACTCATGCATACAACAAGACCATGGAAAAAATAAAAAAAGTAAAAATTAAAATTATATATAATTGGGTATAAAGGAGACTTCCCGGTACCTGGTGATGCGTGCTAATCCTAGATTTTCTTTTGACAAGAACTTGTACATTTATACATAATCTAGACATTGAATTTAATTATACTCACTTAGAATAAAGACACACTCCGACCCAGCTTACCCTAAGGGGTGTAAGGCCGAAGACAGGTCGGAGGGGAAAGAACGAGTCAATATAGACAGCACGTTGGAGACGTTCTGAGGAACCAGCCCAACCGAACACATATATGCAAACGGATATACAGAAAAATATACACATAAAAATTCAGTTAAAGATTGAAATGTAACTGCTCAGAATTTATTTCTGTGCTAAAATGTCCATTAAATTTTAGTCAATCACACAAAATCGCATTAGTTTTTTGTAGAAAAGAGTTAAGACACAGTGAAAAAACAAAATGGAGGAATCTGACTTATTATACGTCGTCAGGGGTTAAACAAAACGGCAGACATTCAAACAGGACTTTTTTCTGTTTAAGGGTCTGACATTGTTCTAAAAATTACCCTTAATTGACTCTTTCTGCCCAAATCCAGCATGCAGCTCCATTTTTTGCCCTGGTGGCGAAAGCGTGAATTATTATTTTTTCTTTATAAATCGATTTCGCAGGGCTTAATTAGTACATGTAAGAAATGGCGTCGAGTTTATCTTAGTATTTTCTTTGTAATCGTGTTCTAAACAGCAATACTTTAATGGACAATTATAATAATTTTAATGATATCAGAAACATTTCGGTATGATTGTTTCAGTCAGTAATTGGATCACCCTGTTCAATAAGGAGGAATAGCTTCTGAGATGTAAATTTGAGAGATTCATTTGTTATGAAATATACCATATTAATTAGTAAACACCAGATTATTGCTTTATTTTAAGAACAGATACCACAGCATATCATTTAAGCCCTAATTCAGTATTCAAAGTGGATGAATATTGAATTTCCAAGCAGTTTCAGCGATTTTGATTGAAAACCGTTGTTGATGATATGGTTTGTTGCATGTTGATAAATATCAATTGTTATTCGAAATTGTTACATTTGATGAGACGTTGTGACTTTATTTTGACATTTAATGAATGATATTGAAATTATTACAATTTGTAATTCCGCCTTAAATTGAATTGGGGAGAGTCGGGTAAGATGGCGACCTTAAGCTTTGGGGATTTTTCCTGACCTCAATATTCGTTGCAGGAGGATTATTGTTTCGGCAAAATCTTCTTGCGACTCTTCACTTTAAAGTGATATTTTTTTTAAAATTTTATTTTCGATTTCAGAACCAAAATTTTATTACAGAAAAAAGAAGTCATGTTCGTCATCTTACCCAACTGTGTGGGTAAGATGACGAATGGTGTCGGGTTAGACGACAAACTGAGATAAAAATTTAATTCAACATCACATGCTATCAAAAGTATTAAAAACTGTTCAGGTCACATCTTGATTATAACAAATTTCACATAACAGGAAACAAACATAATCGGGTTAAAGTAACAGCATAAAACAAAAGAAATATTATCAATTTAAATTTTAAGAAATGAAATCAATTTTAAAAATAGTATGGTCATGGGCTTTTGTATTTTGTTCCAGCCAGTACAGGTGGAATGGGGAGGAGAGTTTGCACACAAACATTGAAATCCCAATTCCGTTTTTCTTTGCTTACTGCAAATGATGGATTCTTCATTATCGAGGTCCTCTGGGTCCAGATTGTCATCAGTGTCAACGTAAGGAAATTCAAATGAATGAGTTGAGTCTTCAGATTCAGAACATTAGAAGTCGAGGTGTCGCTCAGCTACATTCTCCTTTTTTTGTAGAATTTTTAGCAGGTTTGTTGCGTTTGGTCTTATTAACTTCAGCCTTCTTCAACTGTCACAGTTTTCGTTTATCTTCTTTTTCCTCTTTCTTCTTTTCTAATGAGATACCCATGTCTCATTGGAGTGCCAGTGAGGTGCATGAATGACAAGTGGCAGTCATATAGCACGACGAGCTCATGAATTAGAGTGGAGGGGTTCGTCATCTTACCCTCCACCCAATTCCGACTTCACCTTTTTCTTTCAAAAAGACATTGAATATCATCTCATCAGAAAAAAATTGAAATAATACATCATTGAACACATTT
This sequence comes from Araneus ventricosus, assembly GCA_013235015.1. NCBI lineage: Eukaryota > Metazoa > Arthropoda > Arachnida > Araneae > Araneidae > Araneus > Araneus ventricosus. The sequence goes on along the minus strand of BGPR01024677.1, from coordinate 4,948 downwards.
TGATTAGCTCTTTACGAATACCACATATATAGATCCAAAATATTTACTATCGCTATCCCTTACCAAGCAGCAACCAAAAGTTGCGTAGGAACAACTCAAAAACATAATACCGCGTACTGTGAGTCACACTAATAACGAGGTGGCTTCTTTTTGTGTGATACGTGTAGCTAGCTGGTCGCTATAGGTCTCTGATAATGCAGAATCGGGACATTTATCTTGGGTAATATTCGAGAAAAATCCAATTCGTCATCTTACACTCTTCGTCGTCTTACCCGACTTTCCCTTATATTTGAAAACATCGAAAATGTCCGGAAATACCTTAAATATAAATTTAATTAGAACATTTTTTTTAAATATGCTTTTACTAGTGTATTAGAAAGTAGAAATATTCCAATTTAATTCTACATTTTAGTTTTTATTCTATATTTTAATTACTTTTTCTACATTTTAGTTTTTAATTTAGAATTCACTATTATAAAGAATATAGATGCTTGAAATATTTTTTTTCTCAAATACACTACCAGGTGGCACCACGGGTAGCGAATGAAATACCAATGTAATTGTCAGTCTGTTTATTCCATCACAAATACTAAAGACAATAAATAAACTGCTTCGTCATGCCAATATTTTGTCCCAGGTGCAGAAAAAAATTTTATATTAAAAACTCTGTATACTTGCTTATTGAATGCTTAAGGAGAATCCTGGAAAATTTTTCATGGCTTTGCCTCTCCGGGAAAGTTACGCGAAAAGAAACTTAAGAAGATTAAAAATTTATGTGATTTTATTTTCTTTTAAATTTTGTTTGATTTCGATGAACAATATTATAGCAGGATTTTGGAAAATCCGCATGAAATAAAGACTTCAAGAAATGTACTGTAAACTCTTAAGCTATTTGCTTAATTAATTTGTGTTTTAATATTTAGGTATGTAAAAAACTATGGCTTTCTTGTTTATGTTTTTGTAAAATTTGTCTAATGCCAATTTTGAAATAACTAAATCAGAAGTTATATAACCTGTTGTTGTGGGAGAAAAGTTAGATATCTTCTTTATTTTGAAGCTTTCGAAGCGTATCTTCACGGAATTTAGTTTATTTAAAGTTTAAGTTAATTTTATCATACAACAAATTTTTAGGATGATAAAAAGTAAAGATGACAAATTACCTCATTATATTTCTTTAAAATGCATGACAAGAAAAATACATACTAATTATTTGCCATTGTAAAGCGGTAATTATAATTTAAACCTATCAACAAAATGCAGAATCTTCGTATGCAGACGATTAGGAATTAAACTAATTTCCTAAAATCATTCATAGATGGCAGCATGGCATACCCCATAACTGCTACTAGTCTCGATTACGAATGCAAATTCTTGACAATAGAAAAAAAGAAATATGAGGACGTTTTACAGATAAAACAAGTAGATGTATTTTTAACTATCGTATTAATAATACACAGGAGTGAGTTATTGCAAAATATAACAACGTCGTTTCATTTATTTTATATTTGATAAAGCCTTTTCCTATTAAAAATATCATTATAGTTTTGGGCGATTCTGTAAACCTTTCAGCAGTTTCAGGTTCATTGGTCATTTGAGATTTTTTTTTATTAAATTCAAATACTTGATCGGCACTAAACTTGGGTGTCCAAGAGTGTTGAGGTAACGTGCTAGAGGGTCTATTGCGAACGTTTAAAATGTCTTCCCTTGTGATGTATCTCTGCCTAGATATACTCCTATATATAATACGTTGTTTTTACTTTCTCGTATACGAAGTATACAAAGAGAAAGTATTGTAATCGTCAAAAAATTCGAACTCGAGATTTTGACGAATCTCTACGTTATAGACTACTCGAGAGCCGAAAAACACAATTTTGGAATTATGTCTGTGTGTCTGTCTGTGAACACGATAACTCGAAACCTATTAGAGCTGGGGATGAAATTTGGTACGTGGTCTTTAAACATAATTTGTAGGTTTCTATCAAATTTTGGTCAAAATCCGTCAACGGGAAGTCTGTCTGTCTGTATGTCCGCGGTCATGTGAACACTATAACTCAAAAACTTAAATAGCTAGATGGATAAAATTTGGTACACAGTTTTATCGTCATGAATGTAGGCCCGTATTAAATTTTGGGTCAAATCCGTCAAAAATGGGCGTTCAAATTGCACATTCAATTTCTTTTAATCCGATTCTCATGCGCAAAGTACTGGTAGCAATCTGTTATTGTTGTAAATTTTATTTACAACAATAAATAATGTTCTCAAACATGAATTGTAAGAATTTTTTATTGTTGTAAATAAAATTCAAACCGATCTCATTATTTCAGCAAATCTTTTATTTACGAGCTTTTGCAATTGTTACGATTGTGGTAGTATAAATTGTTTTCTTGGGAATTCAATTCCAAAGCAGAATTTTCGTTTTAGTATTCATTTCATTGCCTATTTTATCGCACCTGCTTCAAAGTAATATTTTTTTGAAACGTGGCAACAGATATTTATTTCAGGTTTGTTGGTTTGTTTCACTTTCTCGTATACGAAGTATACAAAGAGAAAGTATTGTAATCGTCAAAAAAATTCGAACTCCAGATTTTGACGAATCTCCACTTAGAAAGTATACGAGAAAGTTTAGGGGAGACCACTCCCGCTGGTTTTAAAAATATTCTAGTTTGGGAAGTAGGCGGAGCTAAAAAAAGTCTTACCCCTTTTTCGTCCTCTGGCAGTCAATTTTAATATCCTTTAATTTGTTTAGGGCCAGTGGTGTACTCGCGAATTAATTAGTGCTCGAATGCTCTAACCTGAGTGACAAAAGTCTAACTGTCTTTAAGGAGAGTTTGGCATTTTTTTCTTATTTATTTTTCCTAAAAACAGCAGTGCCGGAACGGCCTTCCGGATCAACTACTCCCTTGTTTATGGCAGTGATTCTGAAAGTATGCGCTTTGACGCCCTGGTGCGTCTCGATTTCCGCACAGAGACGCCTCGAAATATTATATAATTTTCATAATTTTATTTGCATTTTAAATATATTTCATCAACTTAGTTGGAGCGAACAAATAAGTACGAAGTTTGCATGAGCTCTGATAGATTTTAGGGGAACGGCGGCTAGTATGGGCCTCATAAGGAAAATTTAATATAAAATCTATATTTTTAATTGGCATGAGCTATAACTGTTCAAAACCTTTCTTTAACACTTTTCTTCATGCTGATTATATTAAACAGAGTAATCTGAGCTCTGCAAATTACATGTGACAACTAATTTTTAAACCGATAATTTACAATAATTTAAATATATCGGGTAATATGGGCCACACTAAAAAACACAATATTTAAAATAAAAACAAATAATTTTTGGAATACAAATGGATATATTTTGATTCTGTAGCCAAATTAGTCATTTAACCTTAGTTAGTTATTAGTTATTCAATTAAGGTATCCGACTGTGTTCGGAGACATTTTTTGGAAAAATAAGTTATATATATCTTTAATGTTATTTTTCAACTGCATATGTTTCAAAACTATGAAAATATTGTAAAATTAGGCTTTCAAAATAATATTTTTTAAAAATACTGAGAAATTTGAAGAAAAATGACTAAAATATTTGCCTAACGCTAACAGCCATAGGCAAAATCATACTCTAAATATACATAAATCCTTGTAGGAGTACATTTTTAGGAAAGGTATCTGTGTCATGCTCTAAAATATTTCTTGTACTTCAAAATAGTTTTGAGATGTAGCTGAACATAGTTACTAAACTGGTAATTTTTCTTAAAAAATGCTTTTCGTTTATATTTAAGCACTTAAAAATAATACTTGATTTTAATATTGACCTCAGTTTTTAGAGGAAAACATCAAGAATATTACAGAAAACAATCTCAGAAAACATATTTAAAGTTTTCATGCAACATAAAATAATGCTTACAGTTCGGTAATAAAACATCTGTAACTCCATTTGTAATTCACGTAGAGTAAAAGGTAAGACAGTTTTACAAAGCTGGTTAAACAGGCTACAAAATTAAGTCATAATTTGTTTTTGATAATTTCATCAGAAACGACTTTTTTAAGCCAGTCGGATACCTTAATTCTTCTTCTTTACAGTGTACTTCTAAGAGCACCGTAGGTGTCGGATGAAACATTTTCAGACAATTTATTTTCCAAAACACTTGGACTTAAAATTAGTTTAGTTTATTTATATTAACATCCAGTTTTGAAGCAACACGAAGACTATTTCGGGACGCACCTCATAATTTTGAATCGCGGTTATATGACGAGGAAGATACCTGAGGTGGTACCCAACTCCACTCTCCAAACTTCCTCTCTACACCAGCGGGAGGGCGTTAGATCACTGCGTATGATCTAGCGTACAGTTATTAAAATTGGAGATAAATATTTTACGGGAACTTAATTAATATCATCGAAAAGATAATTTTTTGCATTTTCAAATAGCGTGAAAATTATTTTTGTGCTATATTTTTTCGTAAGTCATCAAGGAAGAAAGCGAAAATTTCCCTTAATTTTTAATTCATTAAAATTTCAAAAAACGGTTTCGAGGTACACATCCTCTCCCTCCAAAGTATTTTTACACACACACACATTCTCCTTTATTATTTGTAGAGATAAATTATTTTCTGAGGCATTAGTGTTTAATTTTTCCAGTCTCATTAAAAATTTTGAATTTCGATTGAAATAAAAAGTTGTTACTTTGTTAAACTCTTAAGCCTAGATTCGGAATAGAAAGTATATTGATGAAACAAATTTTATTTCGATCCCACACCTATTAATCATCATTATTTTCGATATTTCCGTGTGTATCAATTGATGCAAATTCGTTTTCAGGAGAAAAGTATAATATGCATTATATTATGTCACTTATGACCAAAACTCGATTGAAATAAATATAGCGTATTAATTGTAATAATTACCGTTGGTAAAATCATTTTTAGCTTTCCAAAAAAAA
>BGPR01024676.1:4457-18218 GCA_013235015.1 Araneus ventricosus | reverse complement strand
GTCGCATATTTTAAAAATTACATATTTAATAGATATGGTTCTGAAGTTAATATTAATGAAGACACTTGAAGCAATAAGTTTATTTTGCAATACGTTTCAGCAATAAAAGGTCGTATATCAAAAATTCTATTTCGTTGAAATGCACTAGCCGATATTCCTTCATATCTGCACCGAATCCCAAGTCACCAATACCAAAGGCTTGATACCTGCTAAAGTATAATATATTATAAATGGAGGAAACAGAACCTATGAAAACTCAAAAATAAAGAAAGGTCTATTGATTCTGTGTAAAAACGTTCGTAGATTCGTTTAAACTTTAAGAAATTAGTCTTTAGCTATGACCACTTTATTAAATTGTTTACATTAGCAGCCATCTTGCTTTTTGATATTGGCGACATTGGCTCCTTTGGCGATATGAAGGAGCACCGATTAATAGATTTGTGATATGCGACCATTTGCACTTTCAGTGACAATATATGTTTTTGAGTTCATCGGATATGCATTTGTTTTCTTAAGCACTTATTTTAAAAATTACATATTTAGTATATATGTTCAGCAGTTAATATTGAAGCATACTCTTGGACCAATAAGTTTCTTTTGCAATAAGTTTGTTTTCGTTGGCGGGAAGATATGTGTATAAATGCATTTGTTATATTCTGATCAATAACATTTATCCTTTTTTGTACGTTATATTTATATCTTAGCGACAAACTATTTGTAGCTTCTGTTTGGGCAGATGAGAAATTTATAAATTAGTTTTGAGATTGTTGAAAACATATTATTACGAATATAATAGCCCAGATCTGTCTCTCACTGATCGAGTAACGCTCTGACGTCACCAACAATAAAATTCGTGCCATAGCACGACGAGACATTAAACAGAATTGTTTCATTGTTAGAGCACCTAAATTTCAGTAATTTTAAATTTTAAAAAATAATTGTCGTTTTAATTAAAAATTTTAACAGCTCTAAAATAGTGAAATAAAATTTGTTATAGATTGATATAAAATTTATCTCGCTATATTCAATAATTCCCGAGAAATTTTAAAATATATTAATCATACATTACAAATTAATTTTCGTTTTTTAATAGAAAGTAGTATATCATGTCAGTGCTATATCATGCGCGTGATGTAGTTTGGACGCCACGATGCATCTTATTATTTATTGCAATCGTGATGATATAATTTGATAATATGTTTTGAAAAAGTTTGAGATGCAGAGAAGTGCATTGTTTTGATTAGAATTTCGAAAAAGAATTCCTTTGAAATTTTAACTTTTGACTTACGTTTGACATACTGAGAATTTCGTGGTTATTGAATTATTACGTACATATTTTTTACTATAATTTAATACGTTATAATCTTGAATCAGTTTACTATACCTTTACGATGAATACCGACGAAGAACCCATCGCAAAAAGACGGCGGATGACAAAGAAAGGAAAGCTAGATGGTTAGCGGAGCAAAGCAAATAATCTCTGGACAGGATTCGTGCAGTAGATGCTGCCGCTTATAGAAAACGCATCGAAGCCGAAACTTTATCAACAGCAGTCATAAAACATATGTTTATTTTATTTGTTTTAAATCAATGTAAAACATTTCTCTTGCATATATATATAATAAGTCTCTCAAATGAAGAAGCAATTTGCACCCGTCATACCATGACGATGATTTTCTAGTAACTAATATTTTATTATGTTGCATTTATAAACCTTTAAAACTTGTTTACTTACAAATTTGGATCGTATTTTATTGTCTTGTATCTTTTATAGTCTCTATTCTTGTTACATTATGTGTATTATATAATAAGGCTGTTTATTTCTTTGAAGTTTTTCTCTAGGGAGAATTTGTGAAATGTAATTAAAAATTCAATTAGTGCCATTCCTTGAAAAACGAATGATTTTTTTTATTTCTATTCGTCTAGGACTAATGATGAAAAGATTAATTATTTTCCTCCAAATTTAATCAGCAATACTTTATTAGAAATAAAAATAAAAACAACAAAATCAAGTTTTAATTATAAATTTTAGAAAAGTTTGTATTTAGAGAATTGTTTAATGCTAACTCTTATTTTAACTTCACATAATTTTCCCATCTAAGTACTTGTAAAGAGAAGGTAATTAAATTTTAGCACTCAAAATATATTTTAAATTTTTAATCTTAATCAATTTAATTTGGACAATTTAGGTAACTAAACGTTTTAGGATTAATATAAATATAAAACAGCCAACGTTAGAATTTCCTGATAGCTCAGCATCTGCATTTAATTATAAAATAATTACAGCGATGAAGTTGCATTCGATTTTTCAACTGTCCATTTCTTCCACAAGATGGCGCTTCTCGATACTGAATTGAAGTGAGAACTTAACACACGGAAAAACTAAATTTCTTATCTTTTTCTTAAATTTATGAAGCTAAAAAAGACTGTTTTCAGTCCAAAAACATTAATTGATATTTTTGTGTAACATCTTAATGTGGATAGTTCAGATAACTAAATGTTGGTAGATTAAGAAAAGTGTATATTATCCCAAATTCGAATCTATTTATAATTCGAAGCCTGTTTTAATTATAAAATAATTACTGCGACGAAGCTGCCTTCGATTTTATAATTGTCATCTTCTTCCAGAAGATGGCGCTTCATCATACTGATATGGAGCTAGAACTTCACACACATAAATACATACATGCACTCGGTCTTTTCTTCTGAAGAGATGAGTAGAAAAAAAATGGCGGAAATGAATTACGAAGACAATAAAATCAACTTGAAAGTACAAATACCTGCAAAGAAAGGAAACTAATTTCGAGTCTTTCCCAATTGCTCGGTTCATTTGGAAATAAAATAAAATGATGGTGAGGGGGGATGGAAAATTACGTTCGATTAAAAAGAAATCGAAAGAGAAGAAAAGGAAGAAAAAAGGAAAAGAAAATTTTGATGAAAGAAAAATTACAAGGAGAAGAGAAGACAGCAGCAGATGAGAAGTGGTTTTATTTGTTGTTGGTGTTTTTAACGGTTCCAGTTTATATTTTTATTTATTCTTTTTATTTTAGGGCCCCCACTTACTTTTGCATGAACACGTTGGGAAGAACTTTCTTTTTTGTTTTTTACTTGCCGGTTGCTTCCGTTTGATGATGCCATTTGCATCTTTCGTTTGATTGAAAACCGAGGCGTTTTAATGAAGAAGATTATATTGAATAAGTGCATATTGCATACATTTATTTTTTCATTCGCGTTGGGGGAACGCATGTAATTTTGGTCAGAAGGGAACCACGGATGTTTATCTGACAAATAGAGTTTCTATGTGAAGAAAAAATAAAGGTGTTTTTGCTATTGCGGTTCACAGTGAAAAAAAAGGAGTCAGTTTCCTGCTGGATATTGGAAGTGCAGGATATCCATTTGGGTTTTTTTTCTGTGCCATCCTTTTACTTAATTGAATCCCGAAAGATAAGATTTTCTTTTTTCGGCGTGGTTAAAGGTACATTTTGTGAGCTGTCATGAATAATAAAGAGATTGGGAATGTTGTTTAGGTAGTTTTATTTCAAGGAAGTTTTATTAATGAGGTAGTCGGCTAAGAAAAACATCCACCAATAGTGTCCATTAACGAGCTCTGTACTACTGCTTTTCCTTGGGAAAAAAATAACGAAGGAATACAAAATTAAGAATCAATTAAAAGTAGCAAATTTTAATTTAATTAAGCACACTAAAGATAATAAATTCCATTAATTGATTTTTTTCATTCGGTTTACAGATGATGTATTTTTAAAAAATAGTTCATCACTCAATGTGCTGGTATAGATGCTACACCAGCAGAATTGTTACCTCTGATTACATATTTGTACAAATTTTACCACTGTTTAATTAATTGTCACGAAAGTTTCATGCTTCAAAGTAATTGTGAAGAAAATTTGAACAAAATCTATTCAGTAGTGTGGATTTATATGAAGCACATCCTTTTACTTAATTGAATCCCGAAAGATAAGATTTTCTTTTTTTAGACGTGGTTAAAGGTACATTTTGTGAGCTGTCTTGAATAATAAAGATATTGGGAATGTTGTTTAGGTAGTTTTATTCCAAGGAAGTTTCATCAATGAGGTAGTCGGCTAAGAAAATCATCCACCAATAGTGTCCATTAACGAGCTCTGTACTACTGCTTTTCCTTGGGAAAAAATAACGAAGGAATACAAAATTAAGAATCAATTAAAAGTAGCAAATATTAATTTAATTAAGCACACTAACGATAATAGATTCCATTAATTAATTTTTTTCATTCGGTTGTTACAGATGATGTATTTTCAAAAACTAGTTCATCACTCTATGTGCTGGTATAGATGCTACACCATCAGAATTGTTACCTCTATTTACGTATTTGTACAAATTTTACCACTGTTTAATTAAATGTCACGAAACTTTCACTAAAACTGCCCGTATGCTTCAAAGTAATTGTGAAGAAAATCTGAAAAAATCTATTCAGTAGTGTGGATTTATACGAACCACATCCTTTTACTTAATAGAGTCCCGAAAGATAAGATTTTCTTTTTTTCCGGAATGTTTAAAGGAACATTTTGTGAGAGCTGTCATGAATAATAAAGAGATTGGGAAAGTTGGTTAGGTAGTGGTATTCCAAGTAAGTTTTATTAATGAGGTAGTCAAGTCGGCTAATAAAAACATCCACGATCGTTAGCTCCTACTACTGCATTTCCTTGATAAAATAACGAATGAATACCAAATTAAAGATCACTTAAATGTAGCACATTTTAATTTAAATATGTGCACTAAAAATAATAAAATGATTTATTTTTTCGGTTGTTACAGAAGGCGTATTGGAAAAAAATCATTCCTTTCTCCACGTGCTAGTACGAATTCTGCACTAGTAGAATTTAACTCTCTACTTGAACACTGAAACATATCGTGTACCACTAAACTATTGATATTTAACTCTTCTCACAGACCTCATCTGTATCAACTGTAATCATACTACATATAATTTCATTTCTCTTCCTTTCCCTACTTCTTACGTGTGATGGCAAAGGGAGAAAATTGAAGTAAGATTTCAAATCTGATGACTTACTTGCAAAGAGAAGAGCTTTTATTTTCTTTCCATTCGTTTCAAAAGTATATTTTAAAATAACTTGTAGTGGAAGTGCAGGATATGCATTTGGATATTTTTCTATGCCATCCTTTTATTTCATTGAATCCAGAAAGTTAAGATTTTCTTTTAATTTTTTGCCGTAGTTACAGATACAATTTGTGGCCTGTCATGAATAATAAGGGTAATGGGAAAGTTGTTTAGGTAGTTTTATTCAAAGATCTTATTTTTTAATGAGTTAGTCTGCTTCGTGAAACAAAACTTCATCGCCACTGGTATCCGCTAACTCGCACTGTACTGCTTTTAACACCACAGTATACCCCCCGAACTTGGAGCCAGGAAGCCTCCTTGCAGGTTGGGTAAGTATACGTGAATCTTTAATGAAAGAAAGGCTTTCAAAAAATGGCGAGAGGCTGTCTTTCTCAAATAGCCACGGATGTTAAAGACGTAGGACAACTTTAAAAACTATTGGACTTCTTTTAGGACTTCGAAACAAAATTTTCAATTTAATCACGAAATCTGGCTCACGAGAACGTGGCAAGCGAGAGCGTCAGGCAATTGTGCGCGCGCACCTCATGCGTGTGACGTCACCAATTCCTACGTATTTTTGCACAACTTTTCGACTCAATAGTCGTTTAACTACAATTCCGATTTGTAATTGTTTTTTGTAACTTCTGTTGTTTCCCTTTGTCTCTAAAATAAGACATTGGTTATGTTTATAACGTATGTAGTTACCGAGATATAGAGGATCGCGTCACCAATTCATGCGTACTTTTGCGCAACGTTGCGACTCAATAGTCGCTGAACTACAATTCCGATTTTCATTTTTTTGTAACTTCTGTTGTTACCCTTTGTCTCTAATATCAGACATTAGTTATCTTTTTAACACATGTATTTACCGAGATATAAAGGATCAACCATACATCGTTTTTCTGTGGCGTTTTGGCGTGTGAATCAAATTCCTTCCTGAGACCCCAATGGGAGGAACCTAGTCCTATGTTAAAAAATTACAAACTTGTATAAGTAAAAACACACACATAATACGTTGTTTGTTAACAGTTGCAGCCTCCCAACAGAACTTGAGGCTGCTGCTGCAATTGTTTACTAAATTATTATTTACAAAGGGATTACGAGAGTAAATTACTAAGCTAAAATTAAAAATGTCTCTTTCTAAGAAAAGAATTGGAAAAGTAAAAAAAATGTTCATTAATTCTTGCTGGATCATGAAGTTTGAGACCTTGTTTGTATTGTTGGAGAAGAAAAAGTTTCGGAATCAAAAGAGGAGTCTACGCCAGATGTATTATTTTGTTCAAATTGAGATTTTATCGAGTCTTCATTTTTTATTCAGAAAAAAACTAAGTCGATGATTTTGAATCTTGAAAGCTTGTTGGTAAAAATATTTCTCCACCAGATAGTAGTTAGGTTTTCACTTGGTTCAGTAACGTGGTATGATGCTGTCAGAAAGCAGGTCATTGCGTTGTGAAACTGTGTACCAACTTCTCTACAGGAGTAAAGATAGGAATGATGAAGGTTGAATCTGCGGAGGTAGCTGGGGAAGGGGCGATGTCCTGTTGCAAAGAGGATTGATTCTCTAGTCCATGGCACTGGACTTATTGTTACTTTTGAAATGATGGAAAAATAACGAAAGAAAACAAAATTAAAAATAAATTAAAAGTAGCACATTTTAATTTAACTAAACGCACTAAAGCTAATAAATTGCATTCATTATTTTCTCTTGCTGTTGGTATTGATGATGTAATTAAAAATATTTATCACTCCACTTGCTGGCATAGATGTTGCACTAGTAGAATGTTTTCCTCTGCTTTTAGATTTATACAAATTTTGTATCACTGTTGTTAACATAGGACTACGTTCCTCCCAATGGGGACTCGGGAAAGAAATTGATTCACACGCCAAAACTCCACAAAACTTGGTATGGGAGATCCTCTATATCTCGGTAACTACATGTATTCAAAACATAACGAATGACTTATTTTAGAGATAAAGGGCAACGACAGAAATTACAAAACTTACGAGAATCTCCGAGAAACAAAAGAGTCACGCGAGTAAAGTAGTCCTACGCCTTTAACATCAGCGGCTATTTGAAAAGACAACCTTCCTTCATTTTTACTTTCTCGTATACGAAGTATACAAAGAGAAAGTATTGTAATCGTCAAAAAATTCGAACTCGAGATTTTGACGGATCTCCACGTTTTAGACCTCCCTGAGTCCGAAAAACACAATTTTGGAATTATGTCTGTATGTCTGTCTGTGTGTGTGTCTGTCTGTGAACACGATAACTCGAAAACTATTAGAGCTACGGGGATGAAATTTGGTATGTGGTCTTTGAACATAATTTGTAGGTTTCTATCAAATTTTGGACAAATTCCGTCAACGGGAAGTTTGTCTATTTGTATGTCCGAGGTCATGTGAACGCTATAACTCAAAAACTTGAATAGCTAAATGGATAAAATTTGGTACACAGTTTTATCGTTATGAATGTAGGTCCGTATAAAAGTTTGGACCAAATCCGTCAAAAAGAGGCGTTTAAATTGAATATTCAATTTCTTTTAATCCGATTCTCATGCGCATGCGTATTGATAGCAATGTGTTATTTTTGTAAATTTTATTTACAACAATAAATAATGTTTTCAAGCATCAATTGTTAACAATTTTTTTATTGTTGTAAATAAAACCGATCTCATTATTTCAGCAAATATTTTATTCACGCGCTTTTGCAATTGTTACGGTTGTGGTAGTATAAATTGTTTTCTTGGGAATTCAATTCCAAAGCAGAATTTTCGCTTTAGTATTCATTGCATTGCCTATTTTATCGCGCCTGCTTCAAAGTAATATTTTTTTGAAACGTGGCAATAGATATTTGATTTCAGGTTTGTTTGTTTTTTTTATTTTACTTTCTCGTATACGAAGTATACAAAGAGAAAGTATTGTAATCGTCAAAAAAATTCGAACTCGAGATTTTGACGAATCTCCACTTAGAAAGTATACGAGAAAGTTTAGGGGAGACCACTCCCGCTGGTTTTAATTATCACGAAATCTTCACTATAACTTCCTTTTCACTATATTGCATTTCTGAGCAAAAACTTAAGAACATTTTGTTCAGTAGTTTGAATTTCTAGAGTGTACAAAATATGTATGCGTTTCACATTTATTCATACACATTAAAACATTTTGCGCTTTATTTCAGTTTACACTATTGAAGAGACCGCGGTTGCTTAATGGTAATGTGTCGGCCACGAAGCCGGAGGGGTCCGGGTTCGAAACCCAATTTCACTGAAGATCCGTAGTGTATTGGGACTATTGCACGCAAAATCATACCTAGAGGATCAAACGTCCTCCGGATGGTGTGGTGCGGAAGTTTGAAGAGGGATGCCAACTCAGGTGTCGTCCTCGTCATCTAACCGCGGTTCAAAAGGTAAGGTCTCGGCTTTGGGAATGGAGGGTTCCAGGTTAGAAACCCGATTCTACCGAAGATCCGTCGTGTATTGGGCCGGTTGCACGTTAAATCATACGTAGGGGGTCAAACGTCATCCCGTTGGTGTGGTGCAGAAGTTTTAAGCGAGGGTACCAGCTCAGGTGTCGTCCTCGTCATCTGACCGAGGCTCAAAATTACGATGTCCGTCCTAAAATAGCCCTCGCATTGCTTCAAAATGGGACCTTAATATAACTAAACTAATCTTCTGCTGTTGAGGGGGAAAACAGCAAGGATTACAAGCCATTAAAATATCTGATTCACAAAAGTTTTCCACTATTTTTGCTAATACAGTAGAGTCGTGGTTATCCGAGTTAATGTGGAGAGTCCGCGATGGCCTAGTGGCAAGGTCTCGACCTCGTGACCGGAGGAACGCAGATTCGAAACCGATTCCACTGAAGATCCGCCGTGTATGGGGCCTGTTGCATGCTGAATCATACGTAGTTGCCAAATGTCCTCCCATTGGTGTGGCGCGGAAGTTTGGATAGGGGGTGCTAGCTCAGGTGTCGTCCTCGTCATCCGACCGCGAGGTCCGTCCCTAAATAGCCCTCGTGTTGCTTCAAAAACGGGACGTTAATATAACCTAACCTAACCGAATTAATGTGGACGAAGCTCATCTCGGATAAGCAAAAAACTCGGGATTTACATGAATGGTCACTAATTAAAGAAATGAAATATAAATTTACACACAATTTATTAATGTTTATGGTATACTTACAGTCCACACTGCCATTGCTTGTAGTATAAAAACAGGGAATGAAATTGGTCATTTGAAAAAGTCCTTGATATTTTTTTTGTGGGATGATAAACGTTTCTTTGCTGCAATGTTACGCCATCTTGTTAGTGTCATTAGAATTCTAGGTGTAGCTTCTTCTTGCTGCTCAATGTATTCAATAGTATTTTCAATCGAACTTATACCTTCAGAATGAGTAATTTCCTTCTTGTTAACACAGTTTTCATCATTACTGCTCTCTTGTTCGTAATTTTCAACCACATCTGCAATCATGTCGTCTGTAATTTCTTGCTGCTCATCTGCGTTCATCCACTCATCAATATCTTTTTCAGTAAGGGTTTCAGAAACAGGAAATGTGTGTGCCAGGATTAACAAAGATTTGTTATCAGATGCTTCATTTTCATTCATGTGGGCGTCAATCACTCAATATAAACCCGATTGTTTCGTACTGACACTACTCTATACATTGTTAAATTGAAAAAGACATAATCTGCACCAATGGTAGAGTTTGATCTTTAGGATAAGAAACTGTCATTGTCAATGAAGTGTAATGTGAAGGTGGAAAGAAAGTCACAAATCTTATTTGCTGTCAGTATGCGGAAACTGACCGCAGTACACACGATTTAGTGCCCAGGGTCTCAAACAAGCCAGTAGGATGGAATAGAGAAGAGATAATGTTCGTTACAGGACACGGGCCTTTCCCTTCATACCTTCTTCGCTTCAATCTTCGAACACATGACAACTGCTCGTGCGGAGAAAAAGGAGATCCAATTCACTATGCCACAAAATGTCCGTTTACCCTCTCCTGCCATTTCCAAACTCCAACAGTGTCACTTAAATTACAGTGGTTGAAAAACATTCCCACGAACAACTTCTCAAGAACCCGACTTCGACTCCTAATGCGTTTCATATGTGATGAGAACAATCTCATTGTAGAGAATAATAATTGAGCACTCATCCACCCAGACTGACCCACACTTCCGGCTACTTATGATTTTTCCCCCTCTACGTATTTTTTTTCTATTTTGTATTGTTTTCTATGTTGTTCTGTCCAGTGTATGTTTCATTTTCATTTGTTCTTGTACCTGTTACCTGTTTTTGTCCTTTCTTAAAAAATAAAATTCACCTCCATCCATGCAAACCGGAAAGGAGCCAAATGGTTCTAAACACGGGGATGCAGGTGGTGTAATGTAATGTAATGTCAGTATACGAAAAAGGGATATTTTTTGGGGGTGACTCGGTTAAAGCGAAACTCGGTTATGCGCGACTCTAATGTACTGTGAAAAACAGTTTACAATAGTGAAGTTAAAATCCAGAAAATAGCGGGCTCCTATTAACCTAACTACACGGAATTATATGTCATAAACATCGACAAATTATTATTCACTTTTCATTGCAATTTCACATTTGTGATTTCAAATATATTTTCTTCTATTGAATTATTTTATCTATAAAGCTGACTTTAATATTAGAAATTTCTGAGATGAATACAAAATAATCCCTAGCACTCGAAAAATGATATACTTATTTTATGCTTGAATTGTATAATATATATCTGCCGAGATATATGAATAAATATCAATACATACTATGTTTCTGAAGAAATGCGTACTCATATCCGTCTTTCTATGCATTTGCTATTAGAATGTATAGCATAAAGAATCTTCAAAGAGGAAGACATATTTCTTTGCACTCTCTTTTTGTACACAAATGTAAGGAAATGACATTCTTTGAAATATATACTGCATCCGTGTAACTCCAACTTACTCAGCAATCTTTTCGTAAAAAAAAACGAAACCTCTATTTTCAGACGAGTCAGAAATAGCGGAATTTCTTGTTTACTCATACATGAAAATGAATATGTTTTATCTATTAGAACTTGTGCATTCCTATCATAAATTTTATTTCATATGCATGTTTCAGGGAATAAAATACTCATGTTGGAAAGCAGTCTTAAGTATGTATAAAAAGCAAACTATTATTTTTGTAACTAAGGGATTTATATGTACATACATAATTATGGAATGGTAGATTTTTTTATTGATGAAGTTTCATTTCAGTAAATACTAATATTTTTATAGACAGATAATAGAGATCATACAAATATAGCTAAAAGTAAAAAAGGAAGGTAATAAAAGCAATCCTAGAGTAATTCGAAGGTAACGAAAAGCAAAAAACAAAACAAGGAATCCATTCTGGTTCACTTTTTCAAGGGCTACGAACTATTCGAAATGGATTCAGAAGAATATTTGGGAAATTTTCTGTAAGAAGCAAGCATTAAGCTTAACAGAGCTTCTCTTAGCCCGAATTCCCCAAACACAGATTCCAAGGAATAGTTCTTAGCCCTTGAAAAAGTGAACTAGAATTGGTTCCTTGTTTTGTTTTCTGCTTTTCGTTACCTTCGAATTACTCTAGGATTGCTTTTATTACCTTCCTTTTTCACTTTTAGCTATATTTGTATGATCTTTATTATCTGTATATAGTTTTCTGTTTTTGTTTAGCTGCTGCAATTGCGCGCTTTTTAAACATTGTCGTCATTTTTTCTAACTTTACTTCTTTATACAAAAAAATTCTTTTAATTTTATTGTATGATAATTAAAATATTTTTTCTTGTTCTAGTTTTAAATGTTGATTCCTTTCTAAAAATGTTTTTTAAATTTTTTTAAATGTTCTATCTTTTTTCTTGTTGATTGTTTGTATGCTATAATATTTTTATGATTTATTGGACAAATAATTCATATTATTAACAAAAATCTCATTTTATCTACAACATATTTAATATATTAAAGAAACGGATACGGATTATAAATAAATGATAGATAACAAGAGATCTAGCTAGAAGAAATCGGTTTTTTCTATAACGTTTCTATCGTTAAATATGATGAAGTTGTAAAATGCGAAATGACCGATAGATGGCAGTTTGTACATAAGAGAATAAAATATTTTCCTTATAATATATCTTTTAATTACGGTCCCAAAATATTTTCCCCCTTTTCTCGTTTAGAACTAATATTTTTATGGTTTATTCAGTGAACAATTGATATTATTAGCAAAAATGAAATATTATGTTGAAAATATCCCGTAAAGTAAAGGAATGTCTCAAAATGAAATAAACTTGGCAATACTTTTTGTAATGTTACACTTTGAAACACGCTAGCTCAACTATTTTTGTAGGCACTACACAATGTCTTATATTAGCAGCTTTGATAAATATATACTAAACATCAGGTATGTGACACTTATAGCATGTTAAATTACGGACACAGAAACACTACACAGTACAACGACAAAAGTACCAGCATATCTCAGAGAAAATAAAGGTTAAAAAAAAACAGCTGCTGATATCTGTTACTTTTCGCTGATTGGTAGGTGGAGTGATATTGTTCCCAACCCTTTTACTATTAAACATAAACGATTTTAAAAGATTTTTCTTATTTACGCCAAACTAGGGATGGGAGAAACCTACCTGTTTGAATCAAAAACTGTATTTTTTTGCTTCGGCTAACCGGTTTTTTACGGTAATTTTTTGTTCCTTTTATAAGTGGTTAAATTTTTTTAAATCCAATAACCGGGTAAAAAATACGTATCGGAAGATAGGCTCGATTTTAGGTTTGATTAGACAAAAATTTACCAAGTTATGAAGCTTTCAATTTCATCATCTTAGGCCAATCAACGGCAACCACTTCCTCGAGGCATCTGTTGGTTAGCGGATTACTGAAAGTGTCTTTATGAACAGATAAATATTTGCTAATGGATGGATTTCCTGTGAAAACAATATTAAAAAAAATTGCCTACAAACTGCGTTTGTTTTTATGAGAAAACAACCGAAAACCGATTTTTTTAAAAATTTGTTATTTTCAGTGGTTATAACCGCGAGATTAAACCCGAGGTGAGATAAAATACCCGAATAACCGAAAACAAGTTATTTTCGCATTAACCGCCATTCCTACTCAAAACACATCTATAATTTTCAAAATGAGCAATTAAAGCCTTTATACTTTCATTAATAAATGCCTTTTATCAATTTCATTCGCAAGAGATTTACTTTTATGCAGCATCAAATGAACTAAGAAATCGATGTCATCACTACTGGTGTTGGAATGATGATATCCTCAACAAATTTCTACCTTGTTACTATATACGGTTTTCCCACAGAAAATTATGAACTTCATATTACAATCTTTTTTAATCCTTTAGACCCATCAGTAAAATATATTCTACACTAAAAATGAATATGAGAGCTGTAAGGACTCTCGTTTCAAAAAAAAATAAAAAGCAAGTGTATGACAACGGAAAACAAATTCTAAAAATTTCTAGGTGTATCCAGGATAGAAGTTACTGCCTATGTTACTCTTCCTGCTAAGTCACCATACTTAAGATACATATCAACGAGTTTGCGGTCCGTGGAAGGTTTCATGTTACTTGAAAGGAATTCATTGCTAGACTGAA
>BGPR01024675.1:0-23004 GCA_013235015.1 Araneus ventricosus | reverse complement strand
GGTACAATATATTAACGTTATCGGAAATCAGGAAAACTCGATTTTCGGTGGAAAGCTGAAATCATTTTATTTTATATGACAAAGAATATTAGTACAAATTTCATACGTAAAGCAGCTGTCTTCTTCTCCGGCCACTGCAGCTTTCTGCACCAGCTGAGACAGTTTCTACATTGATTAACTTCTTATGTAAATTAGAAAATACGTAATTAAAATATAACAATCAACGCCTGATGCTCTTTTATTGTCTTAATCGGAGGAATCGTCAATGCTGACTGTCCCAGTCTTACCCCAAGTGCAGTGGTTAAGAAAACGAAATAGAACCGCACAAATTGGACTAAATCCTCATTGTTTGATAGGGTATTGATTCTTAAAGTATATAATAAGCTGTACTAATTATAGTTTTGTAACTGTAGATTATTAAATAAGGATAGTTTAAAAGAGAAACGAACATTAGGGTGAGTGAGTGAGTTTCGTTTTATGGCGCAAGGCCAGACTTGGCTACTGCTGCCAGACATATGTAAGAGACAGGCAAATGGTAATATGTAAAGATTCTTAAAAATGAAATACGTTATTGTAAAATAATGTGGAGAAGAATGTTCTAAAAGAAGGTTAAAGGAACGATATAAAATTCGTAATGTCTAAATAAAATGATAAAATGCAATTATTTTCAGAAAGATAAAGTGTTTGGATGGGGTGTTCTAACAAATCACAAATATTTGGAGATGATGTATTAAAAAGTGCACTATGGTGGTTAAAAAAGAGGAATCGGTTAAAATATGAATGACTGTGAATCGACATGGCATGTATGTCATCTTGAACGTTCACCAAACAAAAGATGCTTGTGGGTGAATGCGACCGATACAGACCGAGTCATTCTGGCATCAAGCTCTCACGGCAGAGCAGGCCACAACGTAATCCGGGTTTAATGGAATGTAATTTATTGGAGAACAAACATTAGGAGTTGAGTCTTAAAACAAATAAACCTTCACAGATACAGCGAATTCAACAGCTCAACACGCCACTATGACTGTTCCTTTTCTTGACTAGTAGAGTGTAATTCTGTCTGCTAGATAGGAAAAATAAGAATCAAGGGTTTTACCCACCTCTCTATATTTTGAGCTTTTCGTTGAAAATTAAAGATTGAGATATTGTAGATGAGAATAAATACCTGAGAAATCTTGTGTATGAAAATAATCATCTATTACAGAAACATTTTATTTTCTTCTAGGATTACGATAAAAACTAAATTTCAATTTAATGTACTTAAATTTCTATTTGTTGAAGTTTAAATCTACTATTTTCAGTTTTGAAATTTTCGTTTCCTGTACTCATTTTGAAACCCAGATTTTCTTAATTCGAGTTTCTTGACATGTCCACTTTTCCTTGTGTTCTCTTCAACTTCAAATAGGTCGAGTTCCACTGAATGAAATGTCGATAAATGAAGCTGAAATGCAAATATCAGTTTCAGACTTAATTTTTCATTAAAGTATCAAAATTGGGGTATTTCCTAAGTTTGAAAGCGTGCGAGTCGATTTTCGTGTACTCTACACACTATCAGAATATTTACGAAGAAATCTTAATAATAAACTTTACTGACCGCTCGCATTACAAAGATGCCGAGAAGGAGCGAATTCAAAGAACTCCTTCCTTCAGACTTTACGCATTCTTTCTAATTATACAGCATTCCTTCGAATCATCTCGTCATTCACTTCCAATGAAGCGCGAGGGAGAAATGTAGCTGTAAAGGAAGGGGAATTTTAGAACCGAAATTGTAGAACGTACTAGATTTTTGCGATTCTGTTTATATACATAAAATACATTTAGTTCGATCCTCAACAGCTTTATGAAAGCCGATGAAGAAAAGCTATAACCATTTATCAAGTTTTAAACTTGGGCGTTGACAATCAAGATTGCATATAGGCAATACAAAATATAACTTGAAGGAGAGAGTTTTATAGTTCCGATAGTGGCCACCATTTTTTACAGATATAGTTCAGCAACGGATTCCGAAACTACCGCCTTTGGACGATTTTACACCGGAAATGGGTGTCAGGTAATGAGACATATGGAAGCAATTCCTGAGTTCTTTGTTAGATCACGCTCAGTAAAATGTAAAAATCAACCTTCCAATCTTCACTTTCCCCCTATTTTGATGAAAATAACTCCGTCCAGCGCATGCGCAAAAGCGCGGAGGGTTTCCGAAGCTGTTCCTATACAATAGGTTACCATATTTTACTTGCCTTAAAGAAAGGAGATTGTTCAGAAGCTAACTTTCAAAAAATAAACGTAGTGAATACTCTTTACAATAGAGAAAAAAAATCAACTATCAGCCAAAAATTTTATAAAGCAGGTGCGTTTTATGAGTATTGTTTCTAGATTATACATGTAATAACATATGAGTAGCGAAAATTGGGAATGATTATTCTCTAGAATATAATTTTTTTAATTAAATGAAAGTAATATTTTTTTAATACGTAACAAAAACGGGACAATTCCGGACGTTTTTCTGTCCAGGTTATGAAACCTAAAATGGAAACCAAATTCAAGCGAAGATTAAACATAAGTACGCCGGAGATACTTATATAGTGCATCGTATTACATACTTATATAGTTCTTTTATAAATTTAAGTGCAGATTTTATTTATATAATCTTTGTTTAGTATGAAGCTAACACGTACAGATTAGATAAATAAAAGTTGCATTTATTTTTATGAAAGAATACGGCATAAATATTAAAGTTTTTCTAAAATCATTTTTGTTCGAAGCCGAAAAAAATTCTCAATCTTTGTTACTTTTCACAAAGGGGAAATTCAGCATTTTTAAAAAACGCGTGAAAGCAATCCATATTTATGGAAAAAATCATTCTAATTTTAAATATGCAAGCGAAATTTTACATAAAAATTTATTTGTTTAAATATTGATGGCGAAAGGTGCACTGAAATTGCAGAAATGATGATGCAATCCTAAACGCACTCTCGTTGGCCGAGTAGATTTTGACGTCACGTATGCCTTTTCCTTCGCATACTTCTCTTTCGCTACTTTTGTACCTTGTTTTGATTCAAGGCGTTTGTACTAGCTTACATTTTAGAAGTGAAGTGTTTGGCTTTTCTACTAGTCAACGTTTGATTTCATAAGGAATATTGGTTTTGTAGAAGGTAAATCGGATAATTTGGCAAGGATTGATTCTGCAATGATGTCAAAGAACCGGGACACAAAACGCCGGCTCGTAAATTATCTCATAAGAAAAGCTGTTCGTACCTTCCCTTGACTGGATTCAGCAACCGGAACAAAGCTCTATACTGTACCATAATAGACTTCGTCTTAGGAAAGACAGGTAGGTTCTCAAAGCTACACGTTAGGTAGCGATAAAGAGGGGACATCCCACATACCGAGGAGACGCCGCGATTTCTGTCACACAGGAAAGAATGAAAAGCTAAGAACCTGATTTTGCATGATCTGTGAAATTTCGTATGCCTACACACACACACACAAAAAAAAAAAAACCACCAAATCAAAACAAAGCAAAAAACCATGTATATACTTATTCCGCTCAAAATAAATTCGGGTACGGCATTTTTTTTAAATACCCGTGTGCCTTTGAAAAATTAATTTCATTTTATATAGCTTTAAATTATTTTAAGATATAAGTTATTAGTAATAATTAATATAAAAAGTCCGGTGAAAATAACTTAGATAAAGAAACCTGTATATTTATAATAACATTCAAACACGACCGAATGCGACTAATCTAGGAATTTAAGGGCTACCATGTAAACTACAAACCCTAGATGTGCGGTGAGATAAATTTATCTGCCTTTTTTCAATTGTAATAATTGATAAGTAAATTGACTTTTTGAATACTGATTTTGATTTAAGTATACTCGTTGAAATTAAATGATTTATTTTGCATAAAAAATTCTGCGAATTATTTTCTTGCATTACAAATGAAAACGATTTTCATCATCACAAAAGTCATGAATTTAAACTTATATTTAAGATATTCTAATTAATTTTGAATAGTATTTAAATTTAAAAATATATATAAGAAACATTTGAATATCCATGGAAATAATATAAGCAGTAAAATAACAAGAGCAAGTTTTTTTTCTCTTTAATCTTAAAGAAGTTGGGACAGCCTCTGTGCCACCACCCCTCAAAGGATTAAAATATAAATTCCATGTAATCAAATAGAAGGGAAAAAAATTTAATTTAACTATTTGCTTTAAAATTTATGATTAAAATCTCACCTTATACTACTTATATTCAAAACAAAGCGGATATCGAGTTCAAGGCTGTTTTTTACTGTGATTCGTGATATACAATTTTATTAGATATAATATAGATAAATTATTCATCGGGTGCCGTTATAGTTGTATTAACACATTTAGGAACAATACTTGTATATTTCCGACATTATTTTATCTGATGTGGTAGTCGGAAACTATAGAAAAAAAAAGCAAATTCTCTATAGTGAGCGAAAGGGAGCTCTCCCCTGTTTGGGCATATGTGACGTCAGACACTCTTCGCGCCAAAATGGATATTTTTTCCCGCGTCATCCGAGAGGAGAACTTTGATTGCAAATATTAAAAAAAACTGCCTATAATTTTTTTTAATGTTATTGTTCATTTTGAAGCACTTTCAATCGATTAGAAAAACTTTAAAAAAAAAATGCTGAACTTCCCCATTTATGCATTGAAATCTTCTTCCTATTTATTCAAATGAAGGATGAGTAATCGTTTGGTGCTCAGAAAAAACAGTCAAAATAGCGAACGATTTTGATTGGATAGTGCAAGCGATCAAGAGCCACCTCTTGATTTTGCATGCTTCAAATCCGTTTGTTTATTTCATTCCAAAAAGAACTCTTCTGAAATCGGCGCGAAAAGTTATGTTAATTTCTGACTTGCACTTCTTGTGGGCGCGCATCCACACAGCTGGTACAATCTGCCCACAGAGAAAAAGAATCAGAGGTCTCACTCCGCAATTTCTTCAGCGCCCCCCACTCGCGAAGTTGTGGACTACAAAGCGAAACCATAACAGAAACTGAACGCCATATTGCTCTTGGACGTCGTGGCTGGCTTCGTTGTTCTATGCCATAGAGACAAGCTTATTTATTATTTTTTCTTAGATTTATTTAGCTTAGAATTATTATTGGGCTTAAATTTGTGTGGAATTTGTCTTTTCTGTGTGCACTTCTCTGTGGATTCTCGCGTTTTGAAAAGGAAAATTCCGAAGTCGGCACCGTGTTGTGTGCCTTTGTATACGATGGTCCTCTTCATAAGAACAGGTAGGTTTAATAAGTGTTTCTAATTTTTATGAAAGACAATTTGCATGAATAAATAGATAGGAAACATTTATTTTCGCTTTAATAAATAAAGTAATGAAGTTTTTTTTTCGTGCAATTGCAGTAGACTTTTAAACTGTTTATGAATAATACTGAGTGTCCATGCAATATACCTTGTCAATTTTTGTATTTATTTTATATTTATTGCAGAATAATATGACGTAGAATTAAAAATAACCCCGAAAGATATCGATCCTTTGCCTATTACTGTCCAAATATTTATTGTTAACTGTTATAATAATTTCCAGGCTACAATTCTTTTATCATTAAAATTAACTATATTGAGATTTTCTGTCAATAGAAATACAGTTGTATATTAAAAATTATGTATGTAATAATATATGTATGACTATATTGCAGATATTAGGATAAAGTTTTCTAACATTTTTAGATTATTTTGATTTATTTTTCTAAAATAAAAACAACTAATTTAGTTTTATTTCTAAAATAAAAGCAAACTGATTTAGTTTTGGTCCTAAAATAAAAATAACTGACTTAGTTTTGTTTCACTTTGCATAGTAATGGCTCCAATCAAAAATAAGAAGGCCGGTAGCATTTCCATAAAACGATTTTGCTACTCACCATCTAAAGTTGCTAATGCAATTCAAAATTGAATGTCAAAAACATCTCCATTTTGAATGTTTACCTCACATTTATGTGAGAAAATTTCAACTTGAGGAACCCGACACCAGTGATGAGGAATATTCTTTCGTGTGCATTGATTGCTCTAATTTTTAAAAAATGAATTTGATTAATGTTGAAATTAAAAATCATAAAAAATATATATATGTGGATATTGTTAGTGAGTATAATAATGCAAATTCTTGATTTGTAAGGTTTAAAAAAAACTATGCTTTAAGTATTTGCAATGTAAGTTTATTCTTATCCCCATTTGTTCATATTTTATCAAAAAAGTTATGTTAGTATATACAGTTTGTATTTTATCAACCAATTTAAATTATTATTTACTGCATTCCTGTTTCTTATTTAAAAATTAAAATCTATAGCGAAAATCAGCTTGGGTAAATTTTATTACATATCTTTATAAATTCATCCAAAAAATCACATTTAAAATAAGAGAAAATAATGAACTAAAATACATATTGCATAAAAATATTTTATTTTGGCTGAAAATTCATTGAAATGTCTGTTAAAAATATAATATTAGTGTGGCCAAAACTGATGCAAATTGGGTTAATTTATTTAAAAATTCATAACTCAAAATCTAAAATATTCTTCAGAAAAATTTTATAACTAACAGAAAGCCAATAAAATTTGCTAAAGAATAGTATAAGTATGATTTAACACGCTTTAAACAGTCATCCACTGTGAAATTTCAATTTCAAATTTTCTCTTAATGTGACCAAAACTGGAGCTTCTACCTATGAAATTTTACAGTATGAAAATTTTTATTTGTGCTCAAAAATGCAAAGTAATTTTTAGATGTGTATTTTGTGTTAAAAATGGGCTGTTGTGAAATGCAGTTGAATAAGGAACCAATTAAGAATCTGTAATCTGGTTAAGGTTATATTGCATTTTAAGTTCCGGTTTTTATTAATATTTTTTAAATGTGAATAATATTTATAATTTTCCAAATAAAAATTAAACTATTCATTCTCATTTCTATTATTTAAATAAAGGAAGTTTTATCTACTAAACATATTATGTAAAACTATTTTGTTAAGGATATCAAAATATTTTGATCTGTTTTAATTAACACATCTTAACATAAGCAAGTTACTTGTAAATGACTTTCTTAGAATTCTAATTACTAATTATTGATCAGAAACCCTCTCGGTTGAATATTTATTTACTAATATTTATGCATGACAATGAGGTGGTGCCTTTTATAAAAAGAATTTATTTTTATAGTTTATTTTATATAAATGGGAATGTACTAGAAATTTGCTTGTTCTTTGGAACGGATTTGAGCGAAATACTGCATTCAGGGTTTTTTTTGTGTATCTTGGTGAAGAATAGTGAAATAACATGGAGGGGGAGGGGGGTATTTAAAGCCATCGTTTAACAAAAGATTCTTAAAACTTTTACCTTACTTGACCCTTTTTTGGGACAAAAATAAAAATTCGTGAACCCCCAGGTTCAGAAAGCATTATTTGAGGACAAATGAAACAAAATTCGGTTTAAAATAAGTTCTTCAGCGAAATTTTAATGAAATGTTTCAAAGCAAGATCTTCTCAACTATTTTTGCTTATGAATGTTGACGGATCTGTGCTATATATTGTAAACAAGTGAATGTTTCTTTACGTCGAAAATTGTATTGGTCCAATACAGCTATCTTAACATTTTGCACCACACTGGCCATTGTGTTGTAATGGCCCAAATTGTTGCACCAGTATTCTCCTCGAGCCATTGAAGAATGCCATGGGTCGATCCAGGCGAAAATTGGAGCAGTTTAGAAAAATGCATAAAAAGTAGCCCCTTCACAAAATTCAAGTTCGTAAAAAAAAATGGCCCCTTCACAAAATTTCATTTTATGAAAATGATTTTTTTTAAAAATATTTTTCCACGGCACACACAATTTTTTTAAATATTCACAAATATTTTTTCACAAAAATGGGCCCCTAAAAAGAAACTGGATCGACCCCTGAATGCGGAACTTGCCCATTTTTGCCAATATTTTAAATAAGTTGGAGATTTAATAAATATTGACCAACAAATACCTTTTCCGATGCGTTTTGATCACAATATTATAGTTTTAATCCCATCGCGGCTTGTGGTTCATCCAGGATTTTAAACTTCTGTTTTGAGGTCTGTGTTCTTCTGATATTACAGGGTGCGACAGAACCGGGAAATCGGGGAAAAGTCAGGGAATTTTATCAATCTGGAAAAGTGAGGGAAATTCGTAAAAATATCAATCAGGGAAAATTAATAGTTACTTGAGTTTTCTATAAATTAGTATCTTATGTCTAGCATTATTTGTAATAATAAATGGAATTTAAAATAACTTATATTCATTTATAAAAGCATAAGTTTTTGATTAGAGCAATTAATTTCGTATGGTTTGTTAAAGAATAAAGATTTGAAGTAATATTTTGGCAATTTCTCTTGTTTAAATTTTTGCTAAAATATATATTATTAGGTACGTATAAGTATACTATTTTTATATTTATGCTGCAACATTCTGGTACTCATGTAAAGAGCACTACTTAGTTATTGAACTGTTTCGAAATTTTGACCAAAGATCATAACAATCTCTACTGTTAACATAATTTAACTTGTGTTGCAAAGAGTAGTTTTAAAGTTTCTTAGAATTCTTATGCAGTTTTTGGAAACGAAGTATTTTGTTAAAAATTTCCAGTATTTTTTACATTTAAGAAATGCGATATACTGTTCTAATAAACTTTTTTAGGATGTTCATTCCATTTTTTAAAATTAAATTTCATAAAAATATTTTTTTCATATTAAATAACTGGTAAAAGTGTTTTTGATAATTGTACACATACAGTGATTCTGAGTAAGGAGAAACCCAGGAAACTAATATGATTAGTAGCCGTAAATCGGGGAAATGTTGCAAGTTTAATCGGGAAAAAGTCAGGGAAATTCTTTTCAGTTTCTGTAGCCACCCTGTATTATCTTTACACGCATTTGAGAGATGCTGGAATTCGAAATGCAATTTCTGTTTGCAACGAAATTTATATGCTTGATTTTAACTGCAGGCAACAAAGAAGGGAAACGAGATTTCGAGATTCAAAATTCGAGTTTAAAACTGAAAAGCTTTTTGCTGTTTAAAAACTGCAGTTACCTGCATGACTGCTGCAAGTTTAGTATACTTCTTCATTTAAGGCACAAATCTTACCATTAGACGAATTCGCTAATTCGAAGCTCAAGGAACCGCAATAAAAATTCAAAATATCCAGAAATTTAAATTCAGAAAAATCTGGCTTAAAAATAAGTACAGCAGGAGAAACTGAATTTTTAAAGCTAAAAATGGCGGGAAAAACTTTTGTTCGAACAGTTTACAATTAAAAATAATTAATAAATAGTATCAAATGAAGTGATAGCAATTGAGTTTTAAAAAATGGTCCTTTTAAAAATAATCTTAATAGAGTAATTTTGAAACATGCAGTTTTTTAAATATAATAATTATAAAATAAAACTTCTGTGTAGGTGTGGAAAGAGACTTAACCAAAACAGTTCCGAAAGGAATTTTTTTTGCAATTTTTTTGTTTCGACTTCGAACTTAACCAAAATGAATTT
This sequence comes from Araneus ventricosus, assembly GCA_013235015.1. Taxonomy (NCBI): domain Eukaryota; kingdom Metazoa; phylum Arthropoda; class Arachnida; order Araneae; family Araneidae; genus Araneus; species Araneus ventricosus. The sequence continues at coordinate 13,445 of BGPR01024675.1, read as the reverse complement.
GAATTATTGGCGATATTTAAATTATTGGCATAGAAAATTCAGAATGGACCAGAGCAAAAATGTGAATTATCGACGATTTTGAATTGGTTTCCAATTTCACTGTATTTTTGACACCATTTACTTACAAAAGAATTTATATACTTAGTAAAGCTCATCTCCAGATAATTATGCTAAAGCTTTACCAGAAAACAATGAATATATAAATTCCAAGCATGTTTTTTATTCTAGGCTAAGTGGATTGCCGTTTTTGAGAGAGGACGGAATATTAAAATTCACCTCCTACCAAGACTGTAGCTCCAATACGTGGCTTGTTTTAATACTAGAGTAAAAAGTTTTTTATATAGGAAACGTTAGCATACATAATCTCTGCAAAATTAATTATTTTTCTTAAATTAAGACTTGGGGAGAGATAAATACCGCTTTTGGTATGGTTTAGTTTTCGATAGCATTTGAAAATTTTATTTAAATAAAAAAATATTCGTTCTGCTTCGCATAATAGGGAAGTGAAATAGTTTCTTGTTCAATTGATCCGAATAGTCTCAATTTTTCCGTGCTTCCGATTGGATCAAGGAAGTATTCTATTTATTCTAAATATTCTTCATCCAAAAAGTACAATAAAATACAGAATTGAACGTCAGAAAGGTTTAATTACGATTCACTGGAAATCTAAAATTTGGGAGACAGTTAAACAGTTTGACAGTTATTTTATGAAAATCAACATTGCGTAGAATCGATGGCATGATTGAATCAATGAATCTTGACAATATTTTTGACAATTTTTACCTTCTAATTTGGTAGTAACATTGTTTTCCGATACATATAGAATATTACTGTAACTCTATTTTTGGTTTTTGATAAAACACACTTCAAATAGAGCTATTAAATGAAAGCACTTGGCCCGAAAAAGACATTTCATAAAAGCCGATACTAGAATTATTGCAGCTGTCCGGAGACAATATTAATTCGTGTTTTTTTAGGCTTTAATCTTGTGTATAAATAATTTAAATGCTTTTATTGTAATCAATAATTCAATATATAATATTGTCATGGGTCGATCCAGGCGAAAATTGGGGCCGTTTTGTGGCCCTTTCACAAAATTCCACTTAATAAAAACGGCCCCTTCACAAAATTCAAATTCATAAAAACGGCCCCTTTTGTAATTTTCAATTCTCATCCAAAACAAATGTTTGAGTTGGATTGAGGGGTTTTGGGGAGTTTCAGCAACAAAGGCTATTATCCTCTATTCATTCCAAAGTTCTTTTCAATCCGTAATCAAAAAAGAGATGAAAATTGCCATCAGAAGGCGGGCTAAATTATTGCCGATCTGATTCAGTCAAGAGAAAAAAAATGGCACCCTCTTAGAAAGGCCTCCATATTCTTTTTTCAAAACAAATATTCTTTCACTCTCTCTTGGCGACAAAAAATTGGCGAGCTTTAGGGAAGCGAAGTGAGTTCGCACCCTAAACTCCAGGTTAACCCGATATGGAGGCCTTGCTGGGCCCTGTCGGCTCGAACATTTTGAATAGGTTAGAGCCCAACCTAAAGTGTTCATAAAATATATTAGCTCGGTAATTGCGTTATTCGGCTTTTGTACTGATTTCTTTGTGACATTTGTGATGGAAAATTTGTTTGAAGTCTAGGAGCTTTTAATGTCGATTTCAGTACGGAAGGTTTATATTTTGTACTTTTAAAGTTAATTAAGTATTCATATAAAATTGTTGCACATAATTTTCAAAAATTTTGATATTTTTTGGCGTATTCGGACCAGTATCAACAATACTTTTGTAACTAGAAAGAATACCATCTAATACTAAACGAAGCTTTTCTAAAGTGTCTTCATTCATTTGAAAATAAAATCCTCTAATCTCTTCAAAGATACTCACACGTATGTGTACGTTTAGCTTTTTTTCTATACATTTTAGTTCTAACTGAATAGAAATGTGTCGGATAAAAAAAAATCGGAAAAATAAACTCTATTTTTCTGCCTCGCTGAATTGTTGCCGATATAAAATTAAAAAAAAAATATCTAAATTAAAAATGCATCGAATTGCTTAAATTCGTCATCTAATTCTTTGCGGTTAGGTGGGTTAAAAACTGTCTTTTCTTCAGTTTAGCGTTTTATGCATGCAGATACTATTTTTAACCCAGATTTTTTTATCACTTTTTGTGCAACATGGATTTTTTTCCGCCTTTTAAAATCGTGTGCCTCGAAAGAGTTTACTAGATTAAAGAAAATGCTTGCAGCGAAACAAGCTTAACGACAAATTCTGCGTTTTGACGGTGTGATGAGTAATTAAAAAATAAAGCAGGAAACAAGAACGATTTAGATTGGAGAGCAGGTGGTAATGGTCCTCTCAATTGCGCATTTCTATCCTATGAACATTCCTGCATCGGTTTGAGAAATTATGATAATTCATCTGCGCGCGCATCCTCTTTAGTTGAGAGAGTCTTACTTTGTCTTCAGTGTCCGCCATGCCATGTTCATAGCCACGTTCTGTAAAACCGAGTGTTGTTTTTTTTTGCGGATTTTATGATATGGATTCCTTTCTGCTGTTTCTTGACGCGGAGCATTCGGTAAGTTCATCCTTTTTTTTTCTTTGTTTTCTGATGCAGCTTTAATTAATGCAGTGAGTAGAACTTGATACATTCGAATTTTTCGGGTTGTTCGAATCTGTTCTTGGATCCTTCAATGCAATTTTAGCACGTTGACGCTCACTCTGAAATCGGTGATGAGCGACAAGTCATCTTTTTTCGTTAATTAGTTGATTCTTGGAGAGTTCCATGTAGATTTCAAACTTCCGGAATAAAATTAATTTTTCTAACAAATTTTTCTAAAACATGGCGGACGTCTGTAGTCGTCATTTTGTTTTTAATATCCCGATTTCGCTGATACACAAAAAAAACGGTATAGACGTCTTGGTAGCTGTGCAGACTAAAATATTTTTTGGGTATAATTTAACAAAAAGAAAAATTTCACTTTTTTTTTTTTTAAAGACGCTGAGTACTCTAGATGTGAATTTTACTGTTTATCTTGTAGTTTTATTGTTCAATTGTATTCAAAGTGCCGTATACTGTTTATTTATTGAAATTATTTACATATTTATTGAAATTATCATTTTAAAATAATACTTATTGAAGTTGCTACTGTAAAATATGATAAAAATTATAATTATTACCGCTTTATTTATTATTTGCCTTTACTATATTTATGCATTTATTAAAACTGTTAAAGATAAAAAAATTTTGCTGCCAATTGTAGTTCGAATTGTTTTTTTTTTATCTTCATACATAGTTTTTCTTAATTCGAATTTAAAATTTTTATTAGGCTTAGCTTCGAATTGGTCAAGTTCTACTAGAACTACAAAAAGTGTGGATAGCTGAAATGTGTCATTTTCGGTCAATATATGACAATGCTTCGGTCAATGCTGACTGAAATAAAGACAAAATTAACCCTCCAGCGGGCGCGCGTTTTCAAGAGATACTTGCATTGTGCATCGTATTACATATTTGTAGCGTTCTTTTATGATTTTAACTGCAATTTTTATTTATAAAAACTTTGTTTACTATTAAGCTAATAAATACTGATAACTTAAATAAAAGCTGGATTTATTTTTGTAAAACAACCCGATGTATTTATGAAATACGATGGACGATATGTCGTACAATTTGTGCAGGCGCGCCCGCTGGAAGGTTAACCTTTTACGTTGTTGACGTCACTTCGCACTTTTTTCGAATTTTTTCGTTTTCTAGGTTTTATACAGTTAAAAAGTTTATAAGCTTGCATACGCATCTATCGGTAGAGTCACCGTATTTCACTACTCGGTCCCGTATTAATATTTGTCCCGTTTTCTCCCTTATGTTGATCAGAGATTATGTCTAATAAAGCTATGCGAATACGTATTTGTCATTCCAGCCCACAATGCAAATGTGAAGAGAATATTCTCCAAGAAACAGGTTGTCATTGGAGAGTTATGTGAAAGAAGAAAATGATATAATTAAGGAAGTAAAATCAGTTTTAAAATATGATTATGCTGAAAAGGATTAAGCCTTGCGTCTTTTTATTATTTTCTCGTATACAAAGAGAAAGTATTGTAATCGTCAAATATTCGAACTCGAGATTTTGACGAATCTCCACGTTTTAGACCTCCCCGAGTCCGAAAAACACAATTTTGGAATTATGTCTGTCTGTCTGTGAACACGATAACTCGAAAACTATTAGAGCTACGGGGATGAAATTTGGTATGTGGTCTTTAAATATAATTTGTAGGTTTCTATCAAATTTTGGACAAAATCCGTCAACGGGAAGTCTGTCTGTCTGTATGTTCGAGGTCATGCGAACGCTATAACTCAAAAACTTGAAAAGCCAGATAGATAAAATTTTATACACAGTTTTATCGTCATGATTGTAGGTCCGTATAAAATTTTGGACCAAATCCGTCAAAGGGTTGACTGTCTGACGGTCCGTATAATTAACGGATTCTCTTCAAAAGTAATCTCCACTCGCATGCGTACTGGAAGAACGGAGAGGAATTTCATTACGGAGTAGTGAATTACGTCAGTTTGTCTTTGAAGCCGGTAAGAGAGGAAAATTGTTATGCATCTCTTTGAATTTCATTCTTTGCCTAGATATTTTTCAATCATTATAATGAAAAACCTTCTGATAGTCATTGGATTCTGGGTAACAATAAGTTCGAATTTTTTTTAGTCGCGCGTGGGAAGGGGAAACGGCACCTTTTTTTGGGGAAGTATACGAGAAAGTTTAGGGGAGAACACTCCCGCTGGTTATGCTACGCGTTCGTTATATTAAATTGATTAAACTTTATCGTTTTTTTCGAGAGTAGAACAAACCATTACCTACCCACTTTCTCATGCTTTTATTTTTAGTACTTAAACGTCCCGTATCGATGCTTGACAATTATGGCAACCCTGTTTATTGGAAAATGCGACTAACGGAGGGTGAATTGCTGTTTTCAATTAAATACGGATTTAAACATCGCACATTCTGCAATTCGATGCACGAGCAGCCCTTTAGCTAGATTCCGCAACTGCTGGGTTTGATCGAGTCGTATAGGCTTATTACCACACGGATTTTAAGAAAACTTGACAATTAAAGATTTATCAAATTATTATTTTAAAGAATAAAATTTCTGTTAAATAGCATAATTTCAAGTAATGAAGAACCCATTTTATTGAGATTTTTATAGAGAATTTAGATTAAATTTATTTTATTTTCTCGCCGAGTATAAACTATTTTCATTGGTTTCTCCTTTTGATAGTAGTAATTGCTGGAACTTTTCGAAGCCGCTTAGTTTTTAGAATTCGCCATTCTTAGTTCAGCCGTCATCTGCTTAGCAAAATATTATTTGATAAAAAGCGAGTGGAACATTTTTTAACGAATTGCAAAGTTCGGATAGTTCTCTTTTTTTATTTTATTTCGGTGCAATACTTGTGCTCTTATTTCTTCCAAATTCATTGTGCTAGCGAAGCTGCTGTGTTTTATATCCTGATATAATTCAGTTAACACCAGTAAACTAACCGTAGGAACTAGAAAATCTGTAATATTTTTACTATTTCCATAACGACTCCAGTTTAAATTGTTATCTGGCTGTATCTCAGATGCCACAGGCATTGCCGGACATTGCTAACATTCTCCGTTAGGAAAAAGTGATAGTGCAATCTCACTCCCAGTCGCAATGGGTTCGAAACTTTTTTCTGTGGAGATTATTCGGATTAAACTTTATGCAGTTGATCTTCACCTGTGACCGCTGCATCCAAGTGCTTACATTATTAGCCATCTTCCTTTGGTGACTTCGAAGCCTTTAAGATGGAGGAGTTCTAACTTGGAGATTTCAATCGAATTTCAGTTAATTATCTCATGATAAAATTAGATTGACTGACTGAAACTCAAAATTTTATCTTTTAACTTAACAGGATCCTTTGTTTTTGAACACTGACGGTATATACCAACACTGTAGAACTGTAACGGGCAATTCGGGACTCTAGCTGGGGAGGGAATTTAGAAAATCGAAATAAAATAATCAAAACATTGTAAAGTTAACTTTACGAATCGGAAAGAAATCAAATGAGTATCTTTTACAAAAGAGGGGAAACAGGGAGTGGTCCCCCTAAACTTTCTCGTATTCTCTCCGCCCCAAAGGGAAGTCTGCCTGAAGGCCCGTCCGCCCCTGAGGAAATGTCTGACCACGTTCATGTGAACGCTATAACTCAAGAACTTAAATACCTAGATGGATAAAAATTCTTTCAGTCTTTCATCAGAAATGTAGGTCCGTACAAAATATTGAGCCAAATCCGTCAAAGGGTTTACCGTCTGTATAATCGCATATTTTCAACGAGGTAACTTCTTAAAAAATGTCTTGGATAAATGAAATTTCGTATGTAGTCTTGAAACCCTAATTGTAGATTTCTCTCCAATTTTCGTTTAAATCGGTTAAAAAAAGGCGTTGAAATTACCTATTAGTTTTTTTTTTTTTTTCTTTTTAAAAAAAAAAAAAAATCGCTGCGAACGCTGGATCGAGTGTCTTCCCTACCCTGGGGAATACCGCTCGTTCTCTGGAGCGCAGTGTATCCCCCCCCCCCCCCCCGGGCCTAGGGTGGGGAAAAAAATTGGGGGGAGGTCACTAATGGCGAAGAAATTGAATATTAGCTCGAATTAATTAATGGCGGGAAATCTATAATTAGGGTTTCAAGACTACATATGAAATTTCATTCACACATAGACCTTCATAACCTCTCGATAGATTTGGCCCAACATTTGATGCGGACCTACATTCCTGATTATAAAACTGTATACCATCTTTATCCATGTAGCTTATCAAGTTTTTGATTTATAGTGTTCACAAGAACGCGGACAGACTTCCCGTTGACGGATTTTGACCAAAATTTGACAGAAACCTACGAATGATGTGTAAAGATCAAGTACCAAATTTCATCCCTGTAGCTCTAATAGTTTTCGACTTATCGTGTTCACAGACAGACATAATTCCAAAATTGTGTTTTTCGGATTCGGGGAGATCTAAAACGTGTCGATTCGTCAAAATCTCGAGTTCGAATTTTTTGAAGATTACAGTACTTTCTCTTTGTATATTTCGTATACGAGAAAGTAAAACATATAAAATCAGACACATAAGTAATACATTTTTTCCTTTAATTTTTTAAGCTGATTCATCATGTTAGTTTCGGCATAATCTATGTATAGTGAAATTTGGAAAAAATTCTTCAGGCTTTTTTAAATTTAATACTCTTTTAATGCGAAATAAAATTTATTTGGTACTCTTTTAATGCGAAATAAAGTTTTGTTAATACTTTTGTGTTTCCTAATAAGCAAAATTTGACTGAACCCGGATATATAATTTGAAGTCGGGAGAATTTTGACGACATTTTATAAAAAACTTATAAGGATTCCTTTCATACATCAAAATAAATTTGATAGTGTATTTGTTTTGACTTCCTTTAGATAAATTAAAGTCGGTTTAATTCATAAAAAAATTCTGAAGTACAAAAATATTTCCAGAAAATTAGTTTCTGAATGAATGAAACTGCAAAATAATGCCTAGTTTTGTTCTCGATGTATTTTTATGATATTGAAAAATTAAATGAAAAGAAATTAAAAATTAGTATCTGAAACATTTAAGTTGCAATTTTTCTAAATTTTAAGCGTAATCTATTTAGTTGGTTTTAAAATCTGACGTTTTTATATTCTTATATATATTATGAAATTTTTTAAGTCAATAATTTATTAAAAAAATCTTAATAGAGTTCAACGTCCTCTTAAATCACCTACCTATGAGTGGACTATGTTTCAATTCAAATAAGAATCAATGGAAAATTTGATGTTTATAACTCAAAAAACATAGAATGCATAGTGTTCAGACTTGCGCCCATTATGATTTCTAGTTATATAACTTCACGAGTAAGTAGTTTTATTAGGATAAGGCGAGGTCCAAAACTTGGAGATTCTTCAATAGCTAGAGGTTGATATTTTTGATATCAGTGGTTTCTCTTTTTATATTTCGTTTATGAGAAGTGAAAATATTACTTTCTCTAGGAAAAATTGAACGATATAACTTTATGCACACGAGATTGCGCAGAGTTTTTACCAAGAACGAATGTATATTTAAAATAATTTGGTAAAAAAACCTTCACCGAGTCCGCCAGCCTCAATCACCCGACCGATTTTGACAATTTTTATTTCATATGAAAGCTTATGACGTCTAGATATGTCATCAAGGGTCTCCTGCCCGCCACCCTCTCCATTTTCGAAAGAAATAGAAAAAATTCTTTCCAGCTTCACATTCTTTGTGGGGAAAACATTTGGACAGTTCGCCAGGAACAGCAGTCTAAGCCCGGTTTTTCCCCCACCCATTTTAATCGAAAAATGCAAGCACGCTATCCACAAGGAAGCGATCTTCTTTCCCTCTCTACAACTGCTTGTCAATCGCTCTTCGATTTTCTCCAGTCAGCAGATTTTAATTTATGCTACCCTCGAAGCGAGGCTTCAATCTACGCAAGACATTGTCTTTTCGCTGGCCTCTTTCAGGGTTCCTCCGATTTTTCGTTCCGATTTCAATCCAGACGGAAATGCGACCATGGCAAGCCGTTTGGCTCCTTAGATTTTTATCGCTTTTTCCTTCTCTCATTCCAAAATATACAGTTTGTCCGTAGTGAACGGCCGGCTTTTTACATTTTTAAAACGTCATTGCTACTTGCCGATCATTGCCGCTTACCGCTGTCGCCGCGAGTTATTAATGACATTCAATGAGCATTGGTGTGTGGCGGTGTTAAAAATGTCGTAAAATCATCATTTATAATTGAAGGTCGTATCTTTAAATTGTTTTTCCGAGAGCTGACTAGTTTTCAATACTCGCTTCGTATAAGTTGTTTTGCAGACAAATTAATGGAGTATCATACCCAAATTAAAATTCATTTGGAAAACTAAATTTTTTACAGCATTTTTATATGCCAAAAAAAACGGTTATCCGCGGAACTGGACGCCTGGCAAATGCGGATAAGCGAATTAAACGAATATTCCACAAAATGGCCGAAAAAAAACACACGTCAACACGAGTATGCTTTTTAACAACTTTTATTGGTTGTAAGGAGACTACACATAAAATTATGACTTCGGTAGTTCCTAATTGTGTATTTTTTTTTACGTAAAAAAAATCAGTAGATTGTTTTGTTAAATAACTTGATTTGTGATTAGAAGTTTTCTTTTTTTAAAAATAATTTTTTGTGAATAACAAGCGCAGATACTTGAAGTATAATGTAAATTCAAAATTTAGAGATAACAAGAAAAATTCTACTCAAAACTTTTATAGAAGAGAAAAAACGTCCCGACATGCTATGAGGCTTTTGTAACGCAAAATGTCTTTTGTAGGGGGAAAAATGATCGAGATTTCGATAACCCTTTTGAAAAGCCGCTGCTGCTGTAGTTACTCATGGCGTTTCGAACAGAGAAAGCAAAACAAATGGGTGGGTTTCGGCAGCACTGTTTATAAAAAAATGTATAATTATAGTTACGATTGACTCATACTGTGAAAAACATTGCTCTTTCTCTAGCATACTGGGTTGTAGAGGTTCCCTCATCTTTAGAGAATTGGACTACTTTAGTTAAACGTGTTTGTGATTCGATTGTGTTCCAATTGTGCTTAAACTATGCTTCAATTATGTTTAAACCGCTACGGCGCGCTGTAACAAATCTTGCTGGCTCGAATAATTTTCTTCTGCCGGCCCTGAGCAAACTTGAATTGGAATCTTTTGTGTATGAAATCGTGTAACCTCACAGGTCATACAATCTTTCGCATGGATCTTCGCCAAGATTGCATGTATTTCTAAGTGAATTTGAAAAAAGTTAATTCCCTAATATTTATATTAATAAATTATAAAATAGACTAATCTAAAAATTAAAAAGTTAAAACCTAAAATTATTTTTAGAGTTATAAAAGTGTTTATGAAAACTAGGGAGGTAGCGAAGTGATTTGACCGAATATTCGGCCAAATTTCAGGCCGAATACTAAATTTTTAAAAACATTTCACTTTTGATTATAATTGAAAATATTTTTCAAATTTTAAATGAAAAAAATTAAGGTTAAATAAAACCGAGTTTATATTTGTACTTATAAAAGCATTAACATTTTTTAAATATGTATATTTGTAATATTTTAAATAATTCAGATAATGCGTAACGAGAAATCCTGATTATTTTGAGATTTCTTTAACCACTTAACTGAAGTTTTCTTTCTTATCTAATAAGATGACCCTCCTGTTTTGGAAAGGGGCTGTCGTTTTCATTCATCTAAGAAGGCATAGGATACTTGAGATGTTCATGGATCCTACATATTTTTGTGTCAAATTATAAAGCTAATTCATGATTCAATTTTAGCTTATAAGACTAAAATTTCGATAATTCGATGCACGAGTATTCTCGGGCTGTTAAGTTAAGCGGTTAAAGAAATAAGAGCCAATATCGCAGAACATGGCAATGACAAACAGAGAAGAAAATTGAATGGATAAATTAAAATTATTAGAAGTAAACTTCTATTTTGGTAAAGAACTTCTAATATGTAGGGTGGAGTGTCCACTTAAATGGTGGGGAGAGAAAATTGCAGAAAAATTTCCAAGGTTTGCAAATTTAGCAACAGAATATCTTCAGCACCTGCATACATTATAGAGTGACCTTTTATTTTCTGAAGCTGGCAATACATATGAAACCGTATGGAACAGACTTCTTTAAATGTATGCAACATTATTAAATACACTTTGTGTACAACTTAACATTGGATAAATAACATATTCTTTAATAATAAATGTGCCGGCAAGTAATTCTGCAATATTCCTTTTATATTTAAAACATTTTGTCCTGAATTTATTCTGCCGAATATTTGTGTAGCTTTCAGCCAGACCGAATATTCGGGGAAGGGCTGAATACGCCTATTTGTTAAATCTATAGTTGGCAATATGTATATGAAACAGAACAGATTTCCTCCTGAATGCTGAAAAATTATTGTTCTTGCTTCATAATTTCAGCCTTTGCAGTGATAAATTATATGTAACTTTATTAAATATACCTACGCGCTATGTAACTGATGTGTAATTCTCGGACATGACGCATTTCCGCGGAAACTCGGATTTCAGCCTTTTCGGCTTCGGATTTTATCGTTCTGAATTTTCTTTTATATAATAATTCTAGAATATTTTTAAAATCTCGAGCACTTTTTTGTATAAATTTATTTTATTGTTCAATTAATCATACTTATTTTACTTCTCGGTATTTATGTTTGGCGCGATTCATTATTTATGAAGTTCAGCTTTTTTTGTTCCAAGCCTGTGTTGTGTCTGAATTCTGCAATTTTCTTTTTTAAATGTGTATTTAAAACCACATTTTAAAAAATTATCCTGAATATATTCGGCCTAATATATCTGCCTAGTACTCTGAGCCGAATTATTCCTTAGCCAGCCGAATATTCGGCAAAAGGGCCGAATATTCGTTACATCACTAATGAAAACTATATTTATTAGAGATGAATTTATTATTTAATGGACTCCACTGTACTTGAAAGAACGCTTAAAGGGAATGCATTTATCGTTTCAGATTAAAAGGGAGTACAGAAGAAGCTCATTGAACGCTCCAGAAAGTATTTCAGTTCGACGATCATCAATGGGTTACAGGTGAGTGTTATTCCGCATTTACTATCAAAAGTTTTTGCTTATTAATTTGGTTACCAGAGCCCGATTATCAATAGGCAACTGCTTAGAGGGCCCCGCAAATTTTGGAGAAGTTGGTTCATTTTTATGGTATTTTTACGTTCATTTAAGAGCTGTCAATCAACAATATTGTTACAAAAATCTTTCTGTGGGTGTATGGTGTAGACAGTCCAACACTCAGGATAATGGGAAATTAAGGTTTATTAACAAATATGCAGAAAAACGCGTAGCACAGGTAACAGGAACAATAGATTTTGTACATATTAGCAACGTAAACAGACAATTCACAGGTAATAACAGTAACAGCGCTTTCGGATTTAGAAACACAGTCGGCAAATCACTAATAATGACAGTAACAGTACTTTCAACAGTGCTCAGCTCGCCTGCTTTCCAGCACTGCAGACGAAACTCCAAAGTCGATCAACAACACTATCGTGATCCAAGCGCGGTCTTTTTATTCTCTTCCCGATCGGCCGTGACGTCACATAGAATTTTCAGGAAAAGCCTGGATCTCGGCCCCTAGTAGAAATATCGAGAAAGTAATAGCATTTTCGGGTATCTTCTATTTGTCGCCAAAATGGTCGCCAAGGTAAGGGGTCGAGGGCTCGCCGCTGTCCGTCACTCCATGCTCAATCTTGTAAAACTCCCTCCTCAACTATAAGGCTAGCGAGGCAGGAAAGCGACCTTGCATTTTTGTAACAATATAATAAAAACCAAAATCATTTGGTTTTTAATTAAAAATTTGCAGTATAAAAGGTAAGTAATCGTTTTATAGAAAAAAGTTCGATTTGATCTGTAGTAAGTATTGTTTGTTGCAAATTATGTATTTTTGATAGAAACCAATGCATTCCGATGACCTCATTCACAGTGGCTTGTAATTGTTATCTTTTAAATGACTTCCAATCTTTATCGCTCTTTCTCATTTATGAAAGAAGGTTTTGATTCCCTTTTTTCTAACTGTGGCTAGTCTTTGTTGATGAATTAAATTACCGAGTTTGGAAGTCGAAAGCTGTATATAATTAGTATGAATTAAAGACGCAAATTGGGTGGATACACTAAAATATCTTTAGATTTTAGTCTCGCTTGGATATGAGTAAAAACCAACAAAATGTGTCGTCAAAATTTAATTCGACTGTCAAGGATGAACTCGATAAATTCGGAAATACTAACCATAGCACCAGTATGAAAATTAATTAATTGAAACCGTTAAAATATAAATTTGCAAACTTTAACTACATTTATAATCGAATACGATTTAAAATTTTAAATATATCAAGCTTAAAAACAATCAACTAGAAAAAATAGAATAAATTTAAAAAATAATCTTAACTTAAACTTTAAACTAAAACAAAAAACGTCCAAAAATATTTGTATTTACGAACAATAAAATTTAAAGAGTAAAATTAATACAATGCTTAAGTAGCGCGAAATTGCAGCAAAACAAACAAAAAAAAACAGAACAATGGAAATCAAGATCATACGAAGATAGCCAAAAAAATAAAGTTAATTCAGTTAATCGAATAAAACCAAAAACAAAGAATCCATTCTAGTCCACATTTTCAAGGGCTAAGAACTATTTGAAATGGGTTCAAAATTATAATTGGGAAATTTTTCTGTAAGAAGCTAGCATTATGCCAAACATAGCTTCTCGTAGCAGCCCGAAATTTCCCAAACAAAGGGCAATGGAGATCTGTACATCAAAAAGCACATATTAAAAAGAA
>BGPR01024674.1:0-23005 GCA_013235015.1 Araneus ventricosus | reverse complement strand
CAAAGAAAAGAAACCTTCCTATTTTCCATTTTCGAAAGAAAATTCTGGGAAAATATGCTCGACCGTGCGGCTTAACTCCACCGGCTAGGAAACCAGCTGATTCATCTTCTATTGACGAATCAACATTATATCAGCAAGCTCTACAAGGATGAACTTTCTAACATTCAGTGCCATTCAAAGTATTAAGTACCAACTTTTTGCAGAAAACAAAACCTCTGTGGCATATTTTGCAAAAAAAAAAAAAAGATGTTTGTTTGCATAAACATGTTGAAAAAAATTAGCTGAAAATTTAAGATCATCCTGTAGGGCTTATCAAGATAAAGAAATAAAAAAAAAAAAATGGAACAAAAAACAAATAAATAAACTACATCAAAAAAGAGAAAAACTCCTGTCAAAAGTGGCAGCTAAAAAGCTGTGTGCAAATGCAGCAACAAAGCATATAAGACATGAAAAAAATCTTCTCAAATAAAAAAGTAAAAGAGATGATGAAAAGATTGATTTGCGTATAAATTATGGTACAAATTTTTTACTCGCGTATGATTTCAGTCTTTTTGCTTTTTTGCCAATCTCATCCCTGCGTAAGTCAAACTTTAATGAAAACGATGTTTCAGTTAATATTTGCTCAGTTGTTTTCTTTAAAATTTACAGGCAATGTGTTACTGGAGAAGGAATGTTTGTCTTTCATACCCTTGAAGGAGATAAAATTTATAGGAAAGTTCATCAGGCTACCTTGGCAATTGCTGAGGCTCATCATCGCATGAAAGAACATAATGATAGAGTTCTTTCAAATCAGGTGTGTTAATAATTTTGTGCTATCAATTAAAATATAACTTCTAATATTTCTTTGAACTTGAACTCAACATTTTATCTGTGGAAAATTCTGCAATTTTTTTTAGAAACATTTTAAGCATTTAGTGTTTTTTGATATTAATAGAATTGGAAATCTTGTTACGGTCTTTAAAACTGCTTTTAAACCAAGTTTATAATTTCTGAAAAAGGATGATTAAATTTATATATCACATTCACAAAGAACTCTTTTGTATTTAATTAATGAACTTTGTTATTTAAAATCTAATACTGTTACTATTCAACCATTTGTATGTACTTTGTGAAATCTTGTAAATAGTTTTTCATGTCTGATTACTCACTGATACTAATATTGGAATTGGACACATATTATTTTTTCATTAAAAAATTAATGAATGTTATTAAGGTTTTTGACAAAAATGTTAATACTGAGATCTCCATATATTAGCATAAACAAGAAGATCAAGTGAATGCTTGAGAAAACTATATTAATTGTAATTATCTTTGATTTAAGAAGGAATTGGAATAAACCTTATTTTATATTACATTGCTAACAGGAATAAGTTAAAGATGATAAATGAATTGCTCAAATTTATTAGAATTAAGACCATTTCATTGGAAAGTAGTTTACTTTGACTATTGGCTACAATGCCTTAGAGTGTATGTATGCTTTGTTGATGTTTATTAGATAAAATTTGTCATGGATTATACTATATGATATTATTTATATTCCTTCCTATTATTATGCATATTCTATTGTTGCCACTTTCTATTTTTTGCCAGATGTAGTAAATATATTTTTAAAAAAAGTCTTATAAATTGTAAAGTGAATGTTTCCTAGATAATATTTCTTGTGAGTTTTATTTAAGATTTAGGAGTAAATATATATATACATATATATACTGATTTAACATTTTCCTATTTTTAAAACCATTTCTTAACTTTAATTTATAACTGATTATTTCTTCTTAAATTCTAATATCAGAAAAACTGTCACTGTGACTTGCTGAGATCCGGATTCAACTGGCTGTAGCATTTGGGGATTTTCTCATTTCTTAGCAGTATAAAAAGGCTTGACCACCACCATCTTTCTCTTTTATAACAATGTAATTCACTTTTCCAGACATGCTGCCTTTACACACATTTTCCGAACAATGGGCATGACTTTGATCTACGTAAAATATCATCTTAAGTGTTAGAATCATCTCCCATTCGTTTAAGATAGAAATATGAAGACTTTTAAATAAGATTTTTTTAGATATTGATTGCTACTTTTTACGCCTGCCTCTTCACCTGAAATAAAGCATGCTCTTCCACGTATATAGAGAAAGAAAGAGAGATGGTTCAGGAAAACGAAATTGAAATTTCGAGTGGAATAATGACTTTAACAAAATAAAAAAAGCCTTGAATGACATAAAATAAAGTTTTAAAAACTAAATGAAAACATGGAGAAGGTGGATTTATGCTTCTGCATGAGCCGTGCACCATCTGCTTTGTTACAATGCAGAAAAGATCTGGGTCTTCTTGTAGATTAGATATATATGTATAGAAAGAGAGATGATTCAGCAAAATGAAATTGAAAATTCAAGCATACAAAGAAGTTTAAATTCAGAAATAGTTTAAGTGTTATGGAATACATTCAATCCTTGATTTTATTTCACAAAATGCGAGTATTGATATTAGTAATAAAGAACCTGAGACTTGCATCTATTTTTTCCCCATTTGAAACAGTTAAAAACCTAATGGTTACATTTTATATAAATCATATTTTTCTAAATAATACATATTAGAAAAAAAATTTTGATGAATTAAATTTTGTTGGCACTGAAACATCTGAAATGACAGAATTTATTGCCATCCTAGGATTCATCATCTCAAAAGGGATCATCTTCAAGAAGTGTGTCTTATCCATCTGGATTTCCTGAATCCGGTTCATCTTACCACATCACAGAAGACAGCGATGACGACCATCAGGAGGCCGTTGTGTCCAATCCCGAAGTTGTTTCTGACCACAAGCGAATGGTAGCTAGCGAGGAGGCCCTCGTGCATCAGATTGCCCCGAGACCACGATCCAAGTGCAGCTTGCGTTCTCATTTGTTGCAGTATGGAAAGTAATCTCACCAACACCATATTAATAGTATATACATATTATGTGACATTTTGCAGGCAAGAGAATATTTTTGTGTGCTTCAGTCATCACTATCATTTTTGTATAAAAACTGGTACATATGTTGATGTTTAAGCTAAATACAATATTTTTTATTAATTTTGCTGGAGCATATTGACCACATGCAGTGCAAATGCCATGTTTGGTTCCATTAAAAGTGCATCTTGTGTCATTTGTAGGATAGAGGAAAATTCTGTGGGAATCGGAGAGAAATGTTGTTGAATTTTGCTCTTTTGAATTGTTGACTCATATTCTGATGGAAGTGACTTTTTTGAGATAAAAACATATACACAAAAAATTGAAATAATTTCATCCATAAATAATATTTCCAAAAAGACAATTTTGTTAATAGTGAGATAAAATCTTCATCATGAATGATCATGTAATTAAACATAAAGCATGAAATAATAGCACATGAAATTCTGATTTTATAAAATCACAGAATACTTTAAAAATATTACAAACATTTTTAATTGGGATGTTTTACTTTGTTTGAATAATGCTTCACTACATTATTTTAAATTAAAATTACTCAAAATAGTATGGACTTTTGTCTTTTGTAAATTTACAAATTTCATATGGATGATTAAGGGAATTTTCTGTCTCGATTAAATATGAATATTTTAACTTTGTTTCCATATAAATTGTTTTAATAGAGGAAGCAGGGCCCAAAATAAGTTTTGTTATCATTCTAAATTATTTATTTTATTTTTCTTTGAGTATGTTGAATGTGTCTTCCCACTGTTTAGCATATTTATTTTGGTATTTGGAATACAGCCTTATAAGTTTATTTTCTAGTCTTATACAAGATTAATAACGTAAGGAGGTTTTTTATTCATAAATATAAAACAGATAGCTACAGATTCTTTAATTAAAATATGCATATTTAATGTTTTGAAACAAATAAAAGAAATAAAATCAGTTTACAAAGTGTTGTCTATTCACAATGATGTCTGTTCAAATTAATGGAAAATTGAACAGTTTCTTTCAATCAAAACAATTATATAGACTCATTACAACAGTAGTTATTTTTAATTCTATCAAAAACTGGTCTTTTATCTAATTCTTTAAGAATATATTGTCACAGCATGGCCATAAAAACAGAACTAAACCTATCTTTAAGAATATATGTTTTATTTGTAATATAATACAAAATTCATATTTAAGGTTGTAGTAAGAGAGTTAAAAAAATAACTGTCATGAAATAAAAGTTGGGAGTCATTCAACTCATTCAAGCTTTAATTTAATATATTAGCTTTGGGTATATAAATATCTATCAAAAGAAAAATATGCTTTTGTAATTAATGTAAAAGAATATGGTGTTTATTTGAAACTTATAAAAATAAATGCTAAATTATTTAGATTGTCATGGTTGTGATGTTTTCTGTTAAATATATCTTATAATGTTATTTCTTATTCATATTAAATAATGTTTTCCTTAAATTAAAAAAAAAAAAATTGAAGGTTGTTTAAAAAATTTGTTAGTAATATTGTTCTTCTTCAAATGTTTCAACTCATTTATTTTTATTTTTCAGTGGTATTAAAAAACTATTTTGATCTGAATTATTAGTAATGTGATTTGTTTTAAATTTAAGAATGAACAGATACTAAATTATAAAAAAATTAAAAAGAATTTAATAGTTTATTCCTTATATTTTAATTTGTATTTTTGAAACAATGTGCAATTTCGAGCAATACAAATGTTCTGAATTCATATTGTATTTTGAATGATCAAATTTATTTTGCAGTTTTTGAATGTATATTTATTATTCAACATTCTTTATTGCATAGTCTGTTCTAAATACTAAAATGCTCTGTGTTTAAATTAATCCTATTTCTTATATCTTGAAACCAGAATTTCTTGTACTCTGAAAACTGGATTTTTTTATTGCTTATATAAAAGTGCATTTATTCTTTTTTATGTATCTAATTTATTTATCTATTGTATACACATTATAGAAATCATCATTTAACTCATTTTATATTTGTATTTATTCCTTGTGTTTTTGTACTTTTATATGTACAGTGAATTTATTTCTTTTATAACTATGAATCTCATTATTTATATTTTATTCATGAATACATAAACTGTCTGTATTTTTAACAGATATATTTATGTAGCAAATATCTTATTTTTATAAGATATTCAAATTTTATTCATTCATCATTTCTTTTTTCAATGTTTTTTTTTCTTCAGGGATAATTATTATATTTGTATGTGAAAATTTCATTTTTGTTTTATATTTACATATGGTATTACCTAATGCATTTATGTTCATTAATTTTAGTTTTTCTTATTTCTGATCGTTTGTCCATAGATTTTTTGTAGTAGAAAAATAATGTTAAGATTTCTTGTTAATTAAATTTAAGCAAGAACAAATTTTTTAATAATATTTTTTTAGTATTTAAATTTTATTTATTATTCATTTGCTTTACTTCTTCATAAAATATCGCATTTTTTAATGAAACAAAATTTCAGAAATTTTAATTTTAACCATCAATTTAGTTTTTTTTTAATTGGGTGTAATGCTACAAGTGAATATTTGTTTTAATTTCTATACAGTAAAACCTTGATGAATCAGAGTTAATTCATGTTTATTTTTTTATGGCAGTTTCTTTTCTTTCCATTATTCAATAAATAATGTCCTCCTAAAATGTAATTTATTGATTAGAATTACTTACTTGACTTTGTTTAAATTTTGACTATTTCTACAAAAATGCAAGTTCCATTAATAAAGTTTAATAAATCAAATAGTTATTTCAATATTACACAGAAAATAGACCAATATATTTGTGGTTTTTTTAACTCTTGTTTCTCCAAATTAATACAACTTCAAAGTATTTTTTTTTTCCTCCCAAAACTGATATTTAAATATGTTTTTTTTATTCCATCGTAAGTTTGATGTTTCTTCAGCTTAACTTGAATCCAAACTTTACTTAAAATTACTTTAAATTATATGCATCTCTGAAGCTAATTAGTAATTAATACAATCTTTTCTTTCGAGAAATTAAAATTATGTCACTTCAGATGTTTTCAATATTTTATTTGCTGCAATTTGTTTTCTCATTTATTTCTTAGGTCATATTTTCATTAAAAAGTAGAGATTGATTTAAGAAAATATTTTCTATGTGTCTGATTGTATTGAAAGAAATTTTAATTGCTATTATCGAATAAGTAATGAAACACAAGGTTTTATTGTATTATTCTTACATACATATTTATATATATGATATTTTTGTATAATAAACTAATTTCAATCTTTTGAAATATATGGTTTTATGGAAAATTCATGTATTATTTACATTTTTGAAAGTATGTCTCTAGGAGTTGAAATCTTTTTATCACCATTTATAAAATACTGTGCATTTTTGGCATCAGATTTACAATTACAACACTTGCAGTCAGCAATTTGTCATACTCTGTAAGTTTTTCCTGTTTAATGAAAGATGTTTGTCTTGGATATTCTGAGATATCTATGCTTTATATATGCTGAAATTATACATCTAAAATTTCTTTAAATAAAACGTTCTTATAAATATTACTTGAACTTTTTTATTTCTTACTTTCTCTCTCTCTTTTTTATCATCTAAGGCAGCGGTTCCCAACCTATAGGCCGCAGCCCACTTGTGGGCCTCGGATAGCATATTAGTGGGCCATGGAACGCTAGTCAAGAGTCGAAGTCAGGGGAGCTTCAAGAGCGCTCACTCATTTTTTGCTTTATAAAACAATATATTTAATCCTATAGAAAAGTCTTTTTTGCTTTGTGGTTAGTGCTTTTTTGGGGGATAATGGCTTATTTTGATGTTTATTCGTCAGATGTTAGAAAAAAAATGCACTAGGAATATCAGTGGGAAGTCTTCCCTCCTGATCACCATGATATTTTTTTCCATTATTTTATATTTTCCAAATTTCTCGTTTCATCATTTTTCTTGTTTACATTGTAATATATAACAGGGTGCATACGGTCATGAAAAGTGCTTAAAAACTGCTTACTTTTTATTTTCGTTTTAGAAGGCCCTTAAAAGTGCTTATTTTTTATCATGGTGCTTAAAAACTCATTATTTTTAAGAAGATGTTATGAGTTTCCGAGCAAGAATTATTTTATGTATAAAAGTAATTGAAATTAATGATTTAGCATTCTAATTTTGTACCTCAAAATTTTGTTGCAGAAGTATTTTTGGTTTATTTTTCTGCATGGAGAAATGTTTTCCTGTGACAGGTTAATGAGAATATATTCTAGTCATGACAGTAGGATAGGTACTGAATTTCTCTCCTATATATTTTATTTCTTAAATCGTGTTAAGTTAAAAGAAGAAAAAAAGAGTCCTTACTTCCCCTTAAGGTGCTTACTTTTTTTCTACAAATTTGAGTACACACCCTGTATAATATGCGTGTGTGTATTGTTTGTATTTTTTTTTATTTGCATAATATACTTAGTGGGTCTCAAAATATTTTTTACTCAGCACGTGGTCTGTACAACAAAAAAGGTTGGGGACCGCTGATCTAAGGTATTTTAAATAGATATGTCCATATTCCCAGCCATTGAAACAACAACAAAAAAAAAAAAATGACAGGAGGATGTCTTTTTCTAATGGCCGCTGCCGTTAAAGGTGTAGGACTACTTTACTTGCTTCAAACTTCATGAGACAAATTATTAACTCTTTTACTCTGTGGTGTTATATGGGATGCTGAATGAATGGTCGTTCCATTTAAATTTAATGCATCTTTACCAATGGATGCATAAGCAATGTAATCATTTCTCAATGGCGTCAGCCAATCGTGCACTTGCACCTCATGCGTGTGACATTACGAATTCATGCGTATTTTTGCACAACTTTGCGACTCATTAGTTGCTGAACTGCAATTCCGATTTTCAAATTTTTTTTGTAGCTTCGGTTGTTACCCTTTATCTCTAAAATAAGACATTAGTTATGTTTTTAACATATGTAGTTACTGAGATATAGAGGATCTTCCATAAAACGTTTTTTGTGGCGTTTTGGCATGTGAATCAAATTCCTTCCCGAGACCCCAGTGGGAGGAACGTAGTCTTACGTGAAAAAAAAAAAAAACATGAAATTCTGACTTGACAAATTTTTCAGTTTGAAGGAATTTTACAAGAATTTTGACTGTGGAGAAGCTCCCATTTTAAACAAAATTACCCATCTTCAATATTCTGAACTGAAAAGAAACATTATGCATTTCTTTTTCTATCTGAAAGAATACAGTAAGAATTTCAAGCTGTAGGAAACCTTCATTTTAGATTAGATATAACTAGTTCGCATAGCTCATATTATTTCGAAGAGAAAACTAAATTTTGTGTCTCACCAGAAGCCTAATTCTGATTTCTATTTCATAAGGTATTTATTTTCCTTTCAATGTAAACAAATTTTGTTTTAAATCTAAAAATTCCATTTAGTTACATATTGTATTCCTTCATTAAAATTAATGAGTATTTTTTAATTGCTAGGAGCATTTTGAAATATATGCTTTAATTGCATCTTTTAATAGTTTCTTTGAAATGTACCAAAAATGTCTGAAACTAATGTCTTGAATTACAAGGACGATAGCATTTGAGAATAACATTTTTGTGAATTGTCTCTAAAGTTATTAACTGTGATTATCAAAAAAAATTGAAAATATAAAATCATAAACATTTTTATTTCATGAAATTTCATAGATAGTCGTGTTACATTTTTGAATTTACAAAGGCAGAAGTCCTCATTGATAATCATTTCTGCTCTTAATGATGTTAACAGTCCCTTGATGGATTTCTTAAGGTAACTGACCCACATATGTGCTTGGATTCCAGAATCACAGATGTAAAATTTCCGTAGAATTGGCATGGGCTCGCATAGTATTTTTGTTAAAATGCTTCTCAATCTACCAATTCTTGAATTTTAGAAACTTGTAAGGCTTGACCTCGTAGCTTTTTCCTTCTAACTGATCAGAAATCATCTTGCTGTGCTTTCAACTAGGGATGTAATGAATAGTGATATGGCCGAATACTGAATATTCGGCTGCCGAACCAAATTT
Source organism: Araneus ventricosus (assembly GCA_013235015.1). NCBI lineage: Eukaryota > Metazoa > Arthropoda > Arachnida > Araneae > Araneidae > Araneus > Araneus ventricosus. Next base: position 13,997 of record BGPR01024674.1, on the reverse strand, counting down.
TTAAAAACATTTCACTTTTGATTGTAATTGAAATATATTTCAAATGAAAAAAAAATTAAGCTTAAATAAAATTGAGTTTTTATTATTTGTATATTTTAAAAATGTTAATATCTTTATATTTGTAATATTTTAAATGCTTTAATTCCAATAATAAAAAATGAGAACCTGCCTTCATTTTGGGATTGCTTTAAAGAAATAAAATAGTCGTCAATGCAGAACATGACAATGACAAACGCAGAAGAAAATTGTAGCGATAAATTAAAATTACCAGAAGTAAACTCATGTTTTGATAAAGAACTTCTAATAGGTAGGATTGAGTTTCCACTTAATTGGTGGAAAAAAATTGGTGGTTCTGAAGCTGGCAATATATATGATATATACCATATGGAACATTATTAAATACACTTATGTGCTATGCAACTTAAAATTGGATAAATATTAGGTTTTTTTATAATAAATGTACCAGAATGTATTTTTGCAATATTCATTATTAAATATATTTAAAACAAGACTTTTTAAAAACTTTATCCTGAATTTATCTGGCGAATATCCATTTAGCATTTGACACAATGTTCGAGAAAGGGCCGAATAGGCCTCATACTTAATATTCCCTACATCCCTAATTGATAAGTGTTTATGAAACCAAACAAAATAGACTCGCTCCTGAAAATGCTGAAAAACTATTTTTCTTGCATAATAATTTCGGGCTTTGCAATGATAAATTATATGCAACTTTAATAAATACACCTATGCAACTTAAAATTGGGTAAATGTTAGGAGAATTTTTGATAATAAATGTACTGACATGTAATTCTGCAGTATTCTTTGTTAAATGTGTATTTTAAAGCACATTTAAAAAAAATTATTATCCTGAATATATTCGGCCGAATATCTGCTTACTATTCGGCAAAAGGGCCGAATACCTAATAGTTGCCGAATATTCGTTACATCCCTACTTTAAAACAACTAGTTTTTGATTTGATAAAGCAAGAAAAATAAATTAACTTCTGCCATTTCTGTTTGAGAAGAGCACCTGAAACCATACCTCTTCCCTTTTAATTGCTGAAAATTTCATCTTTGTTAGGCGAAGAATCTCTATTGCAAATCTTTTAAAATTACCTTTCAAAGGTTCAACCTAATATACAACTTAATAATTTAATAATTCTTCTTATAAAATATACTAATTATTTTTTAATAGAAAAGTAACAACAATAAATATGAATGTAAAAAAATCTTGATTTGAACTACTTCAATTGTAACTCTGCCTTTACCTCCTTTGTATACTGTGGTGAGTCTGATTTATGTATCGAATTACTAAGTTTTAATATTTAAATCTGTAATTTAATCAAAGTAGCAATTAATTTAAAAGACAAATATTACTTTGACCAGTGAAGCATTTCCTGTTTTAGGTATTAAAGGATTTCCATTTTCATTTGAGAACTTTTCCATCTATATATGAAGTATGAAATCATAAGTCGGTATATGTAAGCATTACACGGTTAAGGAAACAATAAAAATAGTCAATAGAAATCTACTGTTAGCGAAATAAATTTATTTGAGTAGATTCTTGAAGAAAAAATTATGTTAATATAAAGGAAATGTATTGCAATTAAAGAAAATATCATTACATCAGAACTTATTAAACAATTTTGTTTATGAAGCCGATTTGAAATACTTAAAAAAATTTTGTTTTTATTCTGCAGTAAGAAAACAGGAAGTCATTTATTGTAATTGAAACTTGCATCTCGAAGGGGGGAATCCAATAATTATATTTAAAGGTTATTTTTTTAACTTAATTGGTAAGAATGGCTTTTTAGAATATTAGCATTTTAACAATTTGGTTTATTTATTCCATTAGTCTGTAAATTTTATATAATTATTAGTACATTATTAATAAGCTCTGCTCTTTTTTTCCAATTTATGTCTTGAGGGGTGGGGACCGTGGTGCCATCTTCTGGCACTAAAATGTAGGATTCTAATCTGCGACAAGAGAAGATTGTCCATCATGAACTAAACAGTTCCCTGCTGATATTCCCCTCGTTCATTCTCGAAAAATATAGCCAAATAATGTGGTCAGGATACTGAAATATTTTATGAGCTGCATGCAATGACTTATCCTGTGCAAATTTAATGCACCTCCCACCCCCCGTATCCATCCACTCAAGGAAAATTAGTTTTTTTTCAACTTATTATTACATGTTGTTCAACATTTGTGTAATTTTCTGCAAGGTTTAAGAATTTCAAGAAAATGCAATTAAAAAAATAAATTAGAATGAAAACATGCTTGTGGGTGTTCAAATTAGACTGATTTTTTTCTGTCTCATAAGACTTCGGTTTTGCTTCAGAATTGGTTTTAACGAACTCTATGTATTTGGCATCACAGTGATTTCTTTTTTAAACCTCTTTCGACAAACTTTAAAATTATTTTAATGATGTTCTTTGCACACATTATAAATTCGTCTCTACACTTGTATCCAAGAGTGGCGCCAGAGTTTCCTTGCCGGGAGCCCCGATTTGCCGAACCTACGGGACGACGAATGTATTGAAATTAGTCTAAAATTTTACCAGATTATTATTTATCAACTAAAGTTGAAAACCCCGTACAAAAAGTTTCCCCGAAGGGGGTCGGGCTGCCCTCCCGGTCGCCCCTCTGGCGCCATCCCTGGTCGTATCACAACTATTGACTTCTGGTTTTTATTTTAAAAAAAATGTCTCCTCTTATTATCGTTACTAATTGTTAGCAATAGCATACCTATCCATACAAAATTCCATGATTAACTTTCAGTTGTCTGAATCTTCATCTGGAGCCTTTCCAAACAGCTGAATCAGCAAATTAGAATCATTATTGCATTCCACTATTCCGAGAATTCCCCAATTTCTCAATGCGTTTTTTCTTTAGTCAGATGTCTACCGTTTGGGGCGTTTTCCCCTCGGAAGGAAGTATCCTTCCTTTCTTTTTCCAAAGTAGTTGCTTTAATCGATAGATAATTGTCATTATCTTCTGATTAGTCCTTTTTTCTTCGATTAATCGAGATAATCTCGATAAAACATTGATTAATGCATTTAATCCGATCAAATATTTTAAAGCCCAACTATTCGATGTTCTCTCGGAATAACGTCGGATGAATCGATTAGTAAAATAGTTTTGAATTTTTCGAACAATTAGCTTTGTCATTGAAAAGCGATCAACAACATCACTTATTTTATTAATTAGGAGGAATTTGTACATGCGACGCTGCGTTTATTCATTGTTTATTTCGACACTCAGCAACTATAACCTTTGAAACAACTTAAATTGCACTTTCTACGCTGATTACAGTCTTACTTGTTCACCTTTTCGCGATTTTAGATTCCATAGGAATTTTTTTTCTCTCATTTAATTCATTGCTTCAAATTCAAAAGCCAACCATTTAAACTATCTATTTGAAAATTTTCACAAACCTTTTAATCATTGCCTGCTTCTAAGCAAACAGATTTTATTTAGTAGTCAATGCAAATTAAACTATGGGTTTTCCGCAGTAAGTTAAATCCTTACTTTTGCTCTAAAATACCATAAATTAACCCAACTTCTGATTATCGGCGCATAAACGTGAAGCAGTTGAGCAGAAAAATTGCAACAAAACATGAATTACTGCATTTGTTAGATTATAAAGATTCTTTCAATTCAAAATATTTTTTTATAATCTTTTCTTTATGATTAGTGCAGATGCTGTTTTCATCAGTGACCGAAACAGGTACAAATGTTGAACTGCTAAATCATTACTGTTTTGCTTCCTCTTTGTAACTGATCTGTGGGGTCTCGACTCATCCTGCAATCAGATTTTTTCCATAGTCTTATCGCACCATCATATATATGTTTGACGGATACAATTAATGTTAATAAGGCACACCAAAAGTATTAAGCCACCGGGTAAGCAAAAGAAGCAATCACTATTAGCACAAGATGCTCGACTCATCCTGCAAACAGATTTATTCCATTGTCTTACCGCACCACCATATGTGTGATGGTTACAATTAATGTTAATGAGTCACGCCAAAAGTACAATGCCACCGACCGGGTAAGCAGAAGGAGCATTCACTATTAGCACAAGATGCTCTATTTATCCCGCATTCAGATTTATTCCATTGTCTTATCGCACCACCATACATATGTTTGAGGGATACAATGGACCTTATGCATGTGACGTCACATACTCCGACACGTGACCTGCCGGAGGCAGCCATTGGTCAGTCTTAAACAGCTGACTCAGAACTGTTTTTATTTCTGAGTCGCTTATAGGCCGATCGTTTTAGTTATTCCTCCACAGCTGTTTTTTTATACTCTCGAACCCAAACGGTGCATAAGGTCCATTATTGTTAATGAGACACGTTAAAAGTACTAAGCCACCGGGTAAGCAAAATGAGCAATCACTATTAGCACAAGATGTTCTACAATATTACTACGATATCTTCAGCATATTGAGTGGCATTCAAAATATCGAACATGATCGTGGAGATATCGCTCAATATCTTGTGCTAATTTGGATGCATCGTTATCTTTGAATGACTTGCAATGAGTGTTTTTCTCTGTCTTGCGTCTTGTACCTTTTAATGTGCCGTGTCGTGGAACTTAGCCTTCTAATAAAAATGGTTCCTGAAATTGAATTAATTCTTCAACAGCGGCATTCCATATAAACATGAGTCTCGTCCCCCTACAAATTAAAATTTTAGTTTCAGGCCGACAGATAAGATTAGACTCAAAATTTAAAGGATAATCTTTAGTTTAGTTAAAACATAAGAAAATAAAATATTTAACGAATTCTGTTCTCATCATACGTTGTAGTAAAGTTTTAGTATATTTAATTATATTTCAATACTTATCACCACATTATACCTCCGAACTCGGAGCCAGGACAGGCATGTATTTCACTACTAGCAAAACCGCACGGCCTTGCCCGTGACATGATTCTTGTTATGTTTCTCTCGGAACGCGAACACATTTAACGAGAAAACATTAACTTTAAGAATAAATCTCGCCACCACAAGACATGTCATGTAAGAAGAAATGTTGAGATTCAAGTTATTTATCTTATGAAAAGTGTCCAACTCTTTTAATGATATACTTTTCTTCGATCGTAATAATTTTGCTAAATATATTTTATTTAAAATTAATAGACTTCCATTAAAGAAAACAAATTTCAAAATGAATTAAATGGAAGAATAAAACTCAGAAAATTAATTTTTAAGCTCTACCCATTTCTTTCCTTTAAGCTTGAAAAAATATTATGCTTCGGAAGAAAACTTTTTTTATTTCCAGGAAACTTAATTCATCTGGGTTTAATCCTTTCAAATGTTATTTTTATTAAAGAAAGGACCACTTCAGCTGTGTGAGAACACGTCCACCCTGCTTGAACAACCAATCGTGATGAGAGAGTGGTGATGACGTGCTTCAGATTTTAATTCTTTGTCCAACCAACGATGATGGGTCTGTTCAATGTCGGTGCTCTCCATAAACATTGGGGATTTCTTCCTCTCATTTTAAAGGAATTTCTATGGCAGACAACGATTTTTTCTTATCTTTTTTCCTTTTTTTTTTCTTTCAAATTTTTTAGGTCAGAAAATGGAGTCCAGGGCACACACAAAAATTGCACTTTTCTCTTCCCACTTTCTGAAATGCTCTACGTATATTTCAAGAAATTTAACAATAGAGATCTACAAAGGCCTTAATAATATTTCATTTATTCAAACTCAAGCCCATTTTCAAAAATGAAAAGTAGTATGACTGATTTAAAGTACTTAAAGAGTTTTCCTAATCGACCAAATCGTGCAGATAACTTTTTCTGCGAAAAATGTACAGTAAAACTTCGATTAACCGTCACTCGTTTAACCGCCAGTTTCTATTATCCGCCATTGTCTAAAAAATTAGGTTTATAGTATTACAATACATTCCTGTACATTATTACTCTTATATTGAAGTTCATATTGCTACAAAGCTGTAAACTTGTTTCCCTGACATGCCTATCTTGGAGACAAAGTTGGTGACAAAAGGAATCTTCTAGAAAAGTCCTGAACTGTGTACCTTTCACTATTGGGAGCCAATAACTTCATGAACTGTCTAATAATGACGTCACTTCCTGTTGAAAAGATATAAAAGCAAGCTCTCAAACCAAGAGCAGTCATATAGAGTTTGATCAGCAAGCAAGCTGGTGAGTTAATAAGAAACCTTTGAGCGCTATTGAAAGTGTTGTAATTGAGATTTATTTGTGATCTCTGCTGAAGATTTTTACAAGTGCTGTTTTAATACTTGTGTCACGTGTCTTTTCCTAGAATATTTGTAAAATAAAGAGAGTATAAGTTATTATTTTTCAACAAACATTGACTGTTTTTTCGGTTTAATTTTGTTTATAAACGTTAAAATTTCAACATTAAGAAAAAGGCGATATAGTTTTCGTTAAAGTGCGAGTGTTATATTTAGTAAAAAGATGGAAAATGTTTCAAAAATTTTTTTTATAAAAAAGTTAGTTTTTTTTACAAATTATCATTGATTTATTGAATTAATAAAAAGAAGGACGGTCTAGGAGATGCTATTAAAAATCGGAGGTTTTTTTAAACAGAGACAAAGATAATTATCTCTTTGTGCTATCTTTGCATCAAGCTTGTTTTGAAAACTTGCAGCAAATTTGCATTGCAAGGAGGTGGCGCTAGTTGTCGCGGCGAACTTGCTACAAGTTCGCTTCAAGCTTGACGCGTCAAATTTGCGATGAAAAGGTAATATCAAGTCAAAATCAAACTTGCTGCAAACTTACGTGCTATCTGGGATCCTGCTTTGGACTGCATTCACATACACCCATAAGACGATTTTGTAACAATATTAATTGTTTTGAAAAATGAGAGAGAATATATATATATTTTAAACTGGAGTAAGAATTAAATCGAAAAATAAATTAGAAGTAGTGGAATAAAACATGCCTTACACTAAATAATTTAAAGTAACACACGGATTAGAAAAATATGGCATTTTATTCTAAATTTTATGGATAATATATGGAAACCCAAGCTGAAGATGTGAGTTCCACTGTTTTCACAAGAAATGAATTACTTCATATAAATGAGAGAATTTAGATTTCAAGGAATATATGTTTATAGAAAGTTAAACTTTCAAGTAAAAAAGTAGGTGATGGGTCTGGAGTTTAGGATTTTCTTTGCTATTTATGAACAAATAATTGCGTATAACCATACAGATTTCTTTAAGATAAGAAGCTTTTAGGTTAAATGTTATTCTTAAATTACAGAAAAATAATAATACTTAGCTAATAACTATGAAAATCACTATAAATAATAATTCACCTAAATTAGAAATTATGTTATTAAATTACTTAACTACGTTACTTTATATAAATAGGCCAATTCATTTTAATATATAAAGTCTAATAATGGCCTCTATTTATTTTAATTTGCACTGACTTAACTTAAAAACATAGCCTTATTTCTAATGTAATAGCCCAGATCTGTCTATCTGTAACGCTCTGACGTCACCAACAATAAAATTCGCTCCATAGTACTGGGAGACGTTAAACAGCATTATTTCATTGTTAGAGAACCTAAACTTCAGTAATTTTAAATTTAAAAATGTAATTGTCGCTCTATTTTCAAATTTAATAGCTCTAAAATAGTGAAATAAAATTTTCTATCGATTGATATAAAATTTATCTGGCTATGATCAATAGTTCCCGAGAAATTTTAAATTATATTAATCATATATTTCAAATTAATTTCCGTGTTTTAATGGAAAGTAGTAAATTGCGTCAGTGGTACATCATATGCGTGATACAGCCTCGATGCATCTGATAATTTATTGTAATCGTGAGGATATAATTTGATAATATTTTTTGGCAACGTTTGACAAGCAGAGAAGTGCTTTGTTTTGATTAGAATTTCGAAAAAGAATTCCTTTGAAATGTTAACTTTTGACTTACGTTTGGCAAGCTGAGAATTTCATGGTTATTGAATCATAATGAAATTGTTAAACAACGAAAAATACTTAGCACGGAATGTTGTTTACCAAGATGTTTTTTGAATAAAGAAATATGTAAATAATATGTAAATAAAAAAATATTTCCTGTCATAGAACATAGGCTTATTTTATTTTGTTAATTGAATCAATGTAAACATTTCTCTCGCATATATATCTATTTAAACACGACAAATTTGACGGGAAATCTGTCGAATGAGGAGGCAATTTGCACCCGTCATATCATGACTGTTGATTTTCAAGTACACCTATAATAATATATCAATAAATATGAATATAATATTATATTTTGATAATTATACAATGAATATTAACGGCAAACTAACTACAATGAGAAATAATCATGAATATTACTATGGAATTATATTAATTTCGTCGATTAGTCTATTTTTAGAATTAACACAAAAGATTTATTTCGAATCGTACAATAATAAAGACAAAAAAAAAAGAGGGAGAAACTAATGGATTTTGAAAAATTAAAGTTTGCTGTCTTATAAGAGATCACAAATGAATTAAGCCTAAGAACATCTTAGATGGAATGACTTGTATAAATTGTAAAGCACAGAAAAAAAAAGGAACGATAATTATCTAATATCTATTTAATGTGGTCGTTCTCAGATGTGACTCCTAAATTGATGTTCTTGCTTGGCGATCACTTGATCAGAAACTGTTAAGACGAATAAAAATATTTCATAGAACCGGTGTATGCGTATTTCTTTTCCAGGTAAAATGCTCCCATGCTTTTATTAATACTTTCCTTTCATTGTAAGATTAATTCCTGAAAATGACTGAAAGCAGATATTTCCAGAGGAGACGTGAATCCTAAATTGATGTTTTTGCTTGGCGATTACTTGATCAGAAAATGTTAAGACGAATAAAAATATTTCATAGAACCGGTGTATGCGTATGCCTTTTCCAAGTAAAATGCTCGCATATTTTTATTAATATTTCCCTTTCATTGTAAGATTAATTCCTCAAAATGACTGAAAGCAGATATTTACAGAGGATAAAACTTTTCTAATCAATATTACATTGAAGTGCAACTAGCTTGCCTGTGAGTCAGAACTTTCAGTTAAAAAAGCACCGATTTTCCTTACACATTGAAATAATTCGGCTAACACATCTTGCTACATTTTAAATCCATGTTCCAATTAATGAAGAACAGAATGCATAGCAACGGTGACACTCAAAATCACAACGAAACAGAGACAGTTTTATATTCGTCATCATATTCATGGTACCGCCCTACCTTTTCTACAGAAAAAATATTTATTACTCATTTTACGGAATTATTTCGAAGAATGAGTTGCCTGAAAATTATTTCTTACGAATCATCTTCCGATAATGTTATAAGAACAGCAAAGTGTATTTATACATTCGACGATCGTTATAACGACCACACATTATAAAGACCATTTCATTATAACGACCAATGATAAAATCTCCAACTGTGTTTCCCTATGCACTATGTTATTTTACTTCCGGTATAACGACCGTACAGTGTCGTTTAATCCCAATACAACGTCCGAAATCAGAGAACACTCTTCCCGGTATTTTTCTAAAAAGAACATGTTTCTAAACGTAAATGACCTTGATTATTGTATTGCCAAGCTTCGTAGATGTAGAGTCTTCAGTGTTACAGTTCAACTTTGACGGGGATTACCACTCACCACAGAGCGGAAATTAGAATAGCCTAGAATAAAAAAATTGTCGAGTGATATTGAGACTTTAAAATGTTTGTTTTAAAGGTAGAACATTATTTATCATCTTGAACGGAAATGGAAAATTATGTTTTGCAAAAAGCACATATGCAGAAAAGACAAACGACCATTTACTGATATTTTCTTTAAAAAATAAATGTTTTACAGCAAGTATGAGCGGTCATCAGGTAGGCTTAGTGTTGTATTCCATAAAATGAATACACAGTAACTTGAACTAACTATTATATTATGCAGAATTAAGTTTTACATTTTGAAGAAGCATTATTTACAGTTAAAGGTATTTACAAATGAAACAGTTTAAGTTCGTCATATGATAAGGATGGCACTCATTAGCATCGTATATCGTCTTTCAAATCGTCGCGTCGTTTCATCTCGTGTTTTGGTCTTGAGGAACCAAACCCACGTCATTCATACCGCCTCGTCGTCCTTTCTACTGTTCTCGGCAGCTTCATTCTCTGACGTCACTCGCGATGGCAGCGCCATCTACAGGTACTCGGCTGCGGCTGGTGGCCCACAGTATATAACACCCTTTATTTTCCACTTTAAAATCTGTTTTAGAAATATTTTTTTAATTGATAAAATTTTATTTTTAATACCAATGATAAAAAATAAGTTGAGTATTTAGTTGGAATCTCTTTAAAAATCGCCTAATTATATGGAACTGCTGAGCGTGCATGTGCACAGTTTTTAATTATATCCACTATAGCGACCACTCGTTATAAAGGCCTTTTGCTGTGGGACGCAGATGGTCGTTATAACGAGCATCGACTGTACTTTCCTTTCATTGTAATATTAATTCCAGAAAATGACTGAAAGCAGATATTTCCAAAGGAGGAAACTTTTCTAATCAATATTACATTAAAGGGCAACTAGCTAGCCTGTGAGTCAGAACTTTTAGTTAAAAAAGCACCGATTTTCCATGCACATTGAAATAATACGGCTAACACATCTTGCAACATTTTAAAGCCATGTTCCACTTAGTGAAGAACAGAATGCATAGCAACGGTGACACTCAAAATCACAACGAAAGAGAGAGTTTTATATTCGTCATCAGATTCATGGTACCGCCCTACCTTTTCTACAGAAAAAATATTTATTACTCATTTTACGGAATTATTTCGAAGAATGAGTTGCCTGAAAATTTTTTCGGACGAGTCACCTTCCGATAATGTTGGAAGAACAGCAAAGTGTATTTATATAATTAATCATTCTGACAAAAACATCGGTTTTTCATAGTTTCACAAAACGATGAAAATGGAAATTAGTTTTTTATTACAATTTTCAATTAATCTAACGATAAATCGCAATAATGCTTTTATTTGTATGTTTTTCGAATTCATTTGTATGTTTTTCGAAATTTCAGAAACGTTCCGATAAGCGATTTTTTAAAAAAAATCTTGAAGCATGTATTAAAAGCCCTTCAGTCGGAATTAAGAAATAATGGATTTAGAATTTTTCCTTTGGCGTTTTATGTACTACTGTAAACGTTAAAGCATAAATGAAATTTTAAGCCTGTAGATGAAAACTTAAAAAAGTTGCCCCATGTCTGGCATCCGGACAATACCCGATATTTCAAATGAAAAAAGACAAAAAATCACACAAATTTCATTCTAAAATGGTTGCCAAAGGATAATAAAATATTGTGGAAGCCTTTTAAATGGTAAAAAATGATTAAAAACAAGAAATTACTTGAAAAACAAAATTCACCACCAAGTTCCATTTTAGGAAGAACGATGATTTTCTCGATTTTTTTTTGGAAAAACTGAAAAAATGAAATGAATTCCATGCCCGAGACGAAAAATTCTCGCAACGATTATATTGATAAGAAAATCGAGAATCAAATTAAAAAACAGTATGTAATTTCGTCAATTATTGAATTAATAGGAGCAGTTCAAAGTTGATGTTCGGTATACCGGACACCAGGGGTTTTAAAGACTGATAATTCACAAAAACAGCGTGGCAACAAGCTTTGCAGTTGCGACCATTTCTATTTTCCATTCAATTTGACATGAATACATCATTTATTCGCGTTTTTTTAGCTCCAATTCAGATAAATATTAGTATCGGGATTTTTGCATTCTTAGACGTGTTTATTAAAATCGGATAGAGATTGCGTGCTAAATGTTTATATTTTTTCAAAAATAATGTGTTGACAAGCTTCGGAATTCTTAGCTGGCTTAGGATTGCATTTTCTATAAATAAAAATAAAACAGGATGTTTATAGAACATGGCGAACGGAAGACGAACGGAAGATAAGAGTCGGGCTGTCTTGGAAGTTATTGACCCTAAACTTAGCCTTGTTGGAATATTTCGTACTAGCAGTACGCGCACGGCGTTGCCCGTGGAATCAGGACTTCAAAAAAGTGCCCACAATGGCATGAAAAAGTTTTGAAAACAAAATCAAAGCAAAAAATACACATTATTGATATTCCCGCTTATTTTTCTTTGCGAATGACGTCACCTGCCGCGAAGAAGGTCACGTTGCAACAATGCATTATGGGATGGTCCGGAGAAGCTCTCGCTGTTAAATCTCGCTACGAAAAAACTGTTTGAACCAATCAGGAAAAAATTAATTTTTAAAAAACGAAAAAAGATATTTTAATAGTTCTTGTTTTAAATCCGACATAAACGTTCCATTTGTAGGCTGAAAAAAAAATGAAAATTATAGAGATGTTAGAACGTCAGATGCGATAATTTAAAGAAATCTTTATTAAAAATTACCATAAGAGTGACTATTTTTCAAAATTCTGTAAATTACGTTAGAAATTCAAAACTAATTTCATTAGAACGGAAATCGCATGCTCTTTCCGATGTTGTATATATTTTTGTCGTAAACGTATTCGAAACTATTCTATTGAGAAATTAGTGAGAAAAATCAACCAAAACAACACAAAACATTAAATAAATTTTTTTTAGATTAAATTTTAAAATTTCGGCTTCGAGGTGCATTCAGTCACCATTACGACTACCTGTGTGCCAAATTTCAAGGTTGTAAGTGCGATAGATTCGTCTGGACATCGCACGCAGACACGCAGAACGCACACAAACATTGCCTTTTATAAGTATAGATTATCAAGTGTCACCTTAATGTTTTGCAGTGTAAGAGTTTTCACAATTTTCATGATCACTTGATCGAAAACACTTCACATTTCAATATGATATGTACGCTAAATAGCAGTGACATTTATTTAATATTAGAAAATATAGCCTTTTGGTAGATCAAAGGAGCACATGGTTTTGACGTAGACTTACGTCTCTCCATCTCGGTCTAATGGTGTCTCGGGAAAGTAAAAAAATTATGACGCTTTTCATGGTATTTTTAAACGGTTATAGTTCCGCAACCAAATAACATAGAGAGTTGGTTTTAGTTTCATTTAACAGAGGAAGGTTGACATTGAAGATTGCAGGAAGTATTTTAGAATTTGGAATTACGGTTTAGTCACAGTCGAGCTTCAAAGTTGGTCAAAATCACTAAACATTTTGATGACGTCACAGCGACCGATGCGCGCGCACGCAGACTATCCAAGTACATTTGGCAATTCATTCATCGATCTTATGTTCACGCGAAATATTACTCAAGAATTGTTGAAGTACGTCGAATTCCGTGGTAAATTTAAACGCTTATAGCTCCGCAACCAAATAACGTAGATAGTTGGTTTAGTTTCATTTAACAGAAAAAGGTGGAACATTGAAGATTGCAAATATAATTTTAGAATTTGGAATTACAGTTTAGTCACAGTCGAGTTGCAAAGTTTACGAACATCACGAAGAAATTTGATGACTTCAAAGCGCCCGAGGCTCACGCGCGCATCGCTTGTGAGGGGTATATTAACTGGATTTTAACAGATTAATAATTGATTCATTCAGATTAATTAATTAATTCATTTAACTGAGGAAGGTCATAGATCATAGGTCATAGGTCAAAGTCACATAGAGCTTCTTTAGTCACAGAAAGTCACAGTTGATTTAATTGAGCTGTCCTTTCGATCGATTTAATTGAGTTGAGTTGGTTATAGTTTCATTTAACAGAGAAAGGTCATAGAGCATAGGTGATAGGTCAAAGTCACATAGAGCTACTTTAGTCACAGAAAGTCACAGTTGAGTAAGGAAAGTAAGTCTACGCCCCTCAATCCCAGCAGCCGTTTCGCAGAAAGAAGCCTCCCATAGAATTTTATTATTTTTTTGAATTAATTCGTTATCTTCCAATTACAGTAAAACTTCGATTAACCGCCACCATCCGGATCAGAGCTGTGACGGATAATCGA